>CAIGQV010019624.1:5230451-5246078 GCA_903798115.1 Danio jaintianensis | reverse complement strand
CACCTTCTGACACTTCTCCAAACGATCAACTAGAAGTCAAGTTATTATTAGTTGCTCTTACAACTGGGATCCAGCACAAGACTTCTGTCAGGTAGTGTATAAGATTAAAATTAATTCAAATTAAATGTTTTGAAATTATTTAAATGTATTATCTTTCTATTCCAAAAGATGTTTGGTGACCAAACTATTTTAATAGATATAACTGATTAATAAAACTGATTTGTTCAAATGCACCAAAATATATAGTCTATATCCACTGAGAAATGATTAAAAATGTTCATTTTTAAAAGGCGGTGTCCTCATTTATGCTGAGCACTGTGTGTGTGTGTGTGTGTGTGTGTGTGTGTGTGTGTGTGTGTGTGTGACAAGCAAAAAGGGACATCCTAAAAAACTATCTACATAAATAAAGTATGTTCAAATCACTGTAAGACTTACCGCCAGATGCAAATCCTGCTTCCTCAAGCCAAGCTGCACTACGCTACAGAAGGCCTGCACTGTAAAAAACTATTTCAATGGTAAAAAACTGTAAAAATGCTACAGTAAATATTTGTAACCTGCTTAACAGTAAGTTTCCTTAATATATACAGTTAATAACCGCAAACTCACTTTCCCAGAATTCCCTGCATGACACTTTTTATCCGGTTTTGTTTTTCTCATGGGACTGGTAATTCGAGTTTTATTAATTTTCCTTCAGCTTAGTCCCTTTATTTATCAGGGTTCGCCACAGCGGATGCCCTTCCAGCCGCAACCCAGTACTGGGAAACACCCATACACACTCATACACTACGGCCAATTTAGTTCATCAATTCCCCTATAGCGCATGTGTTTGGACTGTGGGGGAAACTCACGCCAACACGGGGAGAACATCTGCATGGAATTGCTCAATGTTTATTGCATTACTGTAGTGTTTTGTGTTACCATAAAGGTGTTCAGCTGTTGTGTGAATGACTTATATATTCTCTGCTAGTTTCTCTGCTTGTGGCAAAAGTTGTTATGTTTGTGTAATGAGGTCATGCAGAAGTCATGCAGTTCAGACAATAACAACACATTTCTGAATTGATTATATTATTCATCAGCTAAATGGCAGACATGGAGCCATAAAACTGCTACACAGCCTACAAACACATTCAATTGTCAACTTGTTCCTTTTGTTTTTTGAAGCTGTTCAGTTCAATCACAATATTCTCGTGATGCAAGGCAACGTGTGTGGCAACCAAGCTAACCTAAATAGCTGGCATTCCCGGATTAATGCCAGCTGTGCCCATTTCAAGCCAAAAAGTCTTTTCTAGCCTGAGTGAATGTTGTTTAATACTGTTTCCTCTGAGGCTCACGAAGCAAAATACTCATTTGTTCAACTGCAATCGTTTGTGGTCTAAAATATAAAACGACAGTTTTAAATTAAGCAGTTCCAAGTGTTCGTGTTGAAATAAATCAATATCGCGTGCAGCATCCCGCAAGTGTTACTGGATCAGCATGAGCAGCGCTGAGAAAAGAAACAGGAGTCACGTGACAACTCGACATCAACCTGAGCGGGACTTTTATGAGAGATAATAATTTTAAAATACATCAAAAATGTAAAAGAGCTTAACATTTAAGAATGAGATAGATCCGTCATTAAGGGACAGATTTACAAAAGCGTGGACCCGCGTAGCCCCGCCCACTCTACGTCCGTGACTCTGATTGTGTTTGTATGGATGGATGCTGCCGCCGCTGGTGCAGATCATAACGGATCCGCCTCATAATAATCACCGTGTAATATCTGCTCGTCTTGAGCCGTCGCTTCGGTGCCGTGTGCCGATGATGAGCCCCCGGTGAGCGGCTGTGTGTCCGGGATGATGTGTTTGTGGCGGGCGGCGGTGCTGTGCGTGCTGCTGGCGGCGCTGGTGCTCGGCGGCCGGAGGAGGAGCTCCCGCTGCCCCGCGCCCTGCACCTGCAGCAAAGACAACGCGCTCTGCGCCAATACCGGAGCCATACCGAGGAGCTTCCCGCAGGACGTCATCTCACTGTGAGCTCCAGTCACCAGCAATGATCATAATGACGATAATAATGGAGATAATGTGTGATCAGTGCTGCTGTTTACTGTCGTTTCAGATCATTCGTCAAATCGGGCTTTACTGAAATCCCCAAAGAGAGTTTCATCCACACACCTGCACTACACCTGCTGTAAGAGCACGATGATGATGCATGAGCTGCCTGTGCGTGCGTGCGTGCGTGTGTGTGAGTGAATATGTGTGTATGCATGAAGGCCTGTGTTTTTAGTGTGTCTGTACCTTGTGTTCTTTATGTTGAATTATTTTATGCATGTCCCCACAAGTATAGCTATACCAGTAGTTTTTGCCCATTTTATTTGGTCTCCATGAGGAGAATGGCTCATAGATCAGACATAATGAAGTATAAAAAGTGCAGATTGTTTCCTGTGAGGGTTGGGTTTAGGGATAGAGGAGAGAATATACAGTCTGTACAGTAGAAACATCATTACAGATATGAGGAGAGGCCATAAAGATCTGGCTTTATAAGTAGAATGAAATGTGCAGCTCAACTCTCCTGTTTCCAGCAGAACTGTTGGTCTGGAGATCCACAGGGTCAATATACTGTACATGACCGGCTGCTGTAGCCAAACCTCTGCTCACTCGTGTCAATGGCAAACGCCAGTTTCAATGGTTCTAGCAGTGAAGATCTTGGGCTGTGGACAATGTGAAAGATGTATTGTTCTCTGACGAGTCCACCTTCACTGTCTTTCCCACATCTGAGAGAGTTACGGTGTGGAGAAGCCCCTAAGAAGCGTCCCACCCAGACTGCTGATGCCCAGAGTGAAGCATGGGGGATCAGTGATGGTTTGGGCTCAATATCATGGCGTTCCCTAGGCCCAATACTAGTGCTAGATGAGCACTGGGTCACTGCCGAGGACTACCCAACCATTCTGGAGGACCATGTAACCCAATGGGTCAACCATTGTATCCTGAAGGCGGTGGTGTGTATCAGGATGATAATGCAGCAATACACACAGCAGGACTGGAGACAGAGTGGTTTGATGAAGATGAAAGTGAAGTTGAACATCTCCCATGGCCTGCACAGTACCCAGATC
This sequence comes from Danio jaintianensis, assembly GCA_903798115.1. Classification (NCBI taxonomy): domain Eukaryota; kingdom Metazoa; phylum Chordata; class Actinopteri; order Cypriniformes; family Danionidae; genus Danio; species Danio jaintianensis. The sequence continues at coordinate 5,242,993 of CAIGQV010019624.1, read as the reverse complement.
TGAATATTATTGAGCACTTTGGTGTATTTTGGAGGAGCGAGTCAGGAAAGGTTTTCCTCCAGCAGCATCAGTAGTGACCTGAACACTATTCTGAAGAAGAACAGCTCAAAATCCCTCTGGCCACTGTGCAGGACTCGTGTCTGTCATTCCCAACACCAGCTGATGCTGGATTGTGGATGAGCTACACCAGACTGATCAACTACTGCGCTCTAACACCAGGCCTTCAGTTTCAGTGACCAACCCCTGTGTGTATATAAAACTCTATCCTCTATTCTCTGTAACTCTATAATTCTCTCTGCTAGTCTCTTCACAGCAAACAGCTTTGACTCTATAAACGAGGATGCGTTTCTCGGTCTTCCTCATCTGGAGTATCTGTGAGTAACAGCAGTAAATCCACCATCAGCTCATCATCACAGACAAACTGATGATCTTATTCACCGCTTGTTTTTTCTTCTAGATTCATTGAAAACAACCAGATCAAGTCCATATCGCCGTTCGCCTTTAGAGGACTCAAGTCTTTAATTCACCTGTGAGTTTTTCTGCATTCAGTTTTGCACAACTCTAGGCCTGTCGCAATAATCCATACATCAACTAATCGCTCAACACATGCACATGACCTCAGTTAAGACATTTGCTTTAATCTCCAATTACAGGATCTAAATGAAATGTTGTTGTCTCTTGAATGTGTTTATTGTTGTTTGCATTATTAACATAATTGCATTATGTTTAATTATTAATATGCTGCTGTATAATTATTATATAACCAGTGGCATAAAATGGTATTAAAATCACAGTAATATCACTTTTCACAATCATTTCTGTATATATCACACAACAAGCATGACTGATTGTGTCAGGCCTACACTGATTTGTGATGTAAACCCCTGTTCTGTTCTTCATGAATGTTTTTGCAGAAGTCTGGCGTACAATAATCTGGAGACGCTGCCCAAAGACCTCTTCAAGGGGATGGAAGCTTTGACTAAAGTGTACGTATGTTTTACCAGCGTGAGATTATATGAGGAGATTTCATCTATTACTTTCTCTTTGTGGTTTTACAAGCTGTTCATGCATACAGATGAAGTAAAGTTTGTAATTCTTCTTGAAACATTTCCCAAGTCTTGTTTTACAGAAAGATTTTTTTAACATAATACTTTTAACAACTAATTTCTTTAGTCTTTGCCATGATGGAGGTGTAAATATTAATAATCCCAGAGCAACATATTAGTCTGTGTTCACCTGATCGTCAGGTCTGGATGAACGACCGAAAGTACATGCAAATGATGAAGGCGTGGCCTGTGAGTCACGCAACAGTCTGCTTTGTGTTCTGATTGGTCTGTTGTCCACCTGGATTTTACACTCGTTGAATTTACATGATAACGATAAAACAATGGTGTTTGAGGCTTACAGTAGGGCCATTTCCATGTACTTATCTCTTTTTATTTCACTATGCCTAGGTATACCCAGATAGGGTACCTTTAAGCAGCATCATATTAATGCTTTACAGACTGGCCTTTGCTATAAGAGCTTCAGTTGTGTGTGTGTGTGTGTTTAGGGATCTGAGAGGAAATCTGTTCAGCTGTGACTGTAAGCTGAAGTGGTTGGTGGACTGGATGTTCCACACAAACGCTACTGTGGATCAGATCTTCTGCAACAGCCCTGAAGCGTACCAGGGGAAAAAAATCAACGATCTGGAGGCGCAGGCCTTCGACTGCATCACCACAGGTTGGTAATATTCAACACACACATAAGCTTATGCTGTAGCACATTTTCTTGATGCGATTAATTGCTGAAGCTTTTATTATGTTTATCATATTATCACCATATTTACTTTTTAACAGGTATAATATCACTGGTCGCACTTTACAATAAGTTTCATGAGTTAATGTATTTACTATCACAATCAAATTATTAACAATACTTGTACAGCATTTATTAATCATAGTTCAACATTTACTAATGCATTATTAACATCCACATTCATGCTTGTTAACATTAGTTAATGCACCGTGAGTTAACATGAACTAATAATCAACAGCTGTATTTTCTATACCTAACGTTAACTAACATGAACAAATACTGTAATAAATGTGTTGTTCATTGTTGCCATTGTAAAGTGTTACCATAGTATTATAGATTATTACATTTAACCGGTATACTAACCAAAATACTTAGTGTTATGTGCAGAATAAATAATAAACTAAATAATTTAATAAACTAAATTAAATTGCAAAATGCTTCTAAAGTACGATAGGAAACACTTCACAGTAAAATCTCATTAGTAAATGTTTTTTAATGCATTAAAATCAACAGAAAGTAAGAAAAATTATGTTGTTTATTATTTTGACGTGTGATTATTCTGCTTCCTCCATTGTCAGATTATTCTGCTTGTTTTAAGGAAAAACTCACTTCATTTTGACTCATTATTCCTGAAAACAACACTATATATTGTTTGCTTGTCTAGAAAATGGTTCTTGATTTAAGAGTTGTTAGATATTTGGACTAGAAACAAGACTAAAAATCTTATAAAAGTAATTTTTTTTTTTTTTTTGCAGTGCAGAGGTTAAAATGACAGTATAATAATGACTGATGGGAAACTAAACTGTTCAGTCTATTATAAAGAATGAATATATTGAACATTATATTGTGTAAATGAAAAATAACTCTTACCTCATAAGAACTGCGTGTTGTTCTTGTGCTTCAGATTTTACCCTGCTGAAGTCTCTGGAGTTTCAGTCCATTTCAGTGGAGGCTTTTTCCTTCGCTGGTGACCAGTTTGTAGTTTTCGCTCAGCCCTTTAGCGGCAGATGCAGCTTCATGGAGTGGGATCATGTCCAGATGGAGTTCAGAAACTTCGACAACATCACGAGTAAGCAAACAGTGTTCAGCATAACAGATCTCTCTTTTACATTAATATTTCCAGGATGCTTTACAGCAATGGTTTCAAACTCAATTCCTGGAGGGCCGCAGCTCTGCATACTTTAGCTCCAACCACCTCCAACTCTCACCTGCTTAATAATCTCTAGTAGTTATGAACACCTTGATTAGTGGATCAGCTGTGTTTGATTTGGGTTGGAGCAAAACTGTGCAGAGCTGCGGCCCTCCAGGAATCCAGTTTGAGACCAAGTTTGAGTAATATATTTGTGCAAGCATTTTCCCTTCATTGTCCTCAAACTGAAATGATATTCAACCCAACAAACATAATTTTGGTTAAAATCTCACTGATATATCCCCTCTGTAGGCACGTCCACCGTCATCTGCAAACCTCTAGTCATCGACAGCCAGCTCTTCATCATAGTAGCTCAGCTGTTCGGTGGCTCACACATTTTCAAGCGTGACGTATCCGCTAACAAATTCATCAGAATCCAAGACATCGACATCCTAAAGATTCGCAAGCCCAACGACGTGGAAATCTTTGCCGTAGACGGAGAGTCTTTCTTCATCATCGCCGACAGCTCTAAGGCCGGCTCCACCACCATCTACAAGTGGAACGGAAACGGGTTTTATTCCTACCAGTCTCTGCACCCGTGGCACCGCGACACAGATGTGGAGTATCTGGACATTTCTGGAAAACCACATCTGATTTTATCCAGCAGTTCGCAGAGACCTGTTGTTTACCAGTGGAACCGGGGCAGCGCTCAGTTCGAGAGGCGCACCGATATCCCGGAGATGGAGGACGTGTTTGCGGTCAAACATTTTACGGTGAAAAACGAGCTGTACATCTGCCTGACGCGCTTCATCGGCGACTCCAAAGTGATGCGGTGGGATGGCAGCATGTTTACGGAGATCCAGACCGTGGCTTCCCGGGGCTCCATGGTGTTCCAGCCGTTCGCTGTGGCCAGCTGGCAGTACGCCGTCCTCGGCAGCGATTATGCCTTCACACGCGTCTACCGCTGGGACGCCAAGAAGAGGCAGTTCGTTCCCTTCCAGGAGCTGAACATCCAGGCGCCCAGGGCTTTCTCTTTGGTGTTCATCGATAACAGGGAGTTCCTGCTGGGGTCCAGTTTTAAGGGGCAAACGCGGATATATGAGCATCTGGTGCTGGACCTGAGCAGCTGAAGACACTCATAAAACTGCTGTTCAGTGGAGACACCTAGGTCATGTTTGATCCTAAAATCCTACTTTTTATTTCCATTATTTTTGTAACAATGACAATAATGATTAATCCTTGTGTTCAGATGGACTCCCCTTTGGTTATGTTGGTGCTGTTTTTGCTTCATTGACTTCCATTATAATCACAATTATTAGCCCCTTTCACACAGTGATACCGGTAAATATCCAGAAAATTACTGGAACGACTTTACCGGTAAATTCAAAAAAGTGCTGTTCACACAAGCATGGACGTTCTGGAATTTTTCCGTAGACCATTCACACATCCATTCCAATATACCGGTAAATTCTGACATCATTAACCAGAAAGGAGCTTCGGTGGATAGATCAGTATTGTGAACAACTTCGATGAAAACATACGGAGGAACACTGTCGCATGTCGAGATGTACATAATATGTGTGTGTGCTGGCGCTCACCGGAGCACTCCTTCACTTCACGTGCACACACGTCAAGCAACTGAAGCAGAGCTTGAAGGTAAACAAACAGCGGTTTATCATAAGCATTTTATTGATCATTTTTTTCCGGTTGGCGTTAAGAAGGAACATAGAAACTTTATCTGACTAACATCAAACAGCTAAATGTGTCTGGAAAAATATTCAAAGGCTTTTATTTTCGTAATCGCACTCTTTCCGGCAATTTTCCTTCTGCGTTCACACAGAGCAGCATTCTGGCAAATTACCAGTAATGTTACAACTCTCTTTCCGGAAAATTACCGGTATTTCCAAAAAGGCCTGTTCACACATACAGACCTTTCCGGTAATTTTCCAGAAAGGTCTGTATGTGTAAAAGGGGCTATTGATTGCAAAGCCATGACAGCATATAATCATGCATTCTTGATTGTTGCTGGTTTTCCCTGCTGGGAAGAGGGACAGTGTGTCATTTTTACTGTTGGTCATCAGTGTGCAGCATTAACCCTTTAGATCAGCCTGTGCTGAAGAGTTTCTGTCTTTAATATACAGTATTATAACAGCAGATTATAGTGTGTGTGCAGAAATACACTGACTGTGTTCTGAGGGGATTATTTAGAGTTTCTCAGACATGTCAAGATAAGTGTGCAAAGGTCTCTCTCACACACACACACACACACATGTACTATAGTCCATATAAAAGCCAGAAATGAAGCTCTTTTTGCACTGCAACTGATGATCAACAGGAAAAATGACAAATTGTATGATTGGTCCAGAATATTTAGCATGCTAGATATTGGATTTCCGTCTGCGAGGTGTCAGAGGTGCATCATTGAGCCTCTATAATGTGTCATTCAGACACTTCCTCCAGCTCCTCCGGGGGGATCCCGAGGCGTTCCCAGGCCAGCCAAGAGATATAGTCCCTCCAGCGTGTCCTGGGTCTTCCTGAGACATCCTCCAGGTGGGACATGCCTGGAACACCTCCCTAGGTAGGCGTCCAGGAGGCATCCGAAACAGATGCCCGAGCCACCTCAGCTGACTTCTCTCGATGTGGAGGAGCAGCGGCTCTACTCCGAGCTCCTCCCGGGTGACAAAGCTCCTCACCCTATCTATAAGGGTGCGCCCTGCCACCCTGCGAAGGAAACTCATTTCGGTCGCTTGTATCCGAGATCTTGTCCTTTCGGTCATGACCCAAAGCTCATGACCATAGGTGAGAGTAGGAACATAGATTGACCGGCGAGCTCCTTAAATAAATTAAATAATTGAGTAAATCAGGCTTAAAATCCTATAGTATGAACTAGGCGTTGCATCATCACGAGTTGGCCCGATTCAGCATGTAGGATCACCTTTTCTTTGATTTTGGGATGAAATATGACCAGGATGTTCAGATTCTCAGCATGAAGACTCTTTCAGACTCTCTGCATGCTGGAGCCGATAGATGAGATTGTATGTTTTTAAATGATCTTTTAACGTCTGTTGTATTTTTACTTTGTGACTGCCGTACTTTGAAATACTTGCTATTCTATTTATAAATGTGTTTATCTGGAAAACTTGTTTACTGCTCTCTCCACCTGTAAATAAAGTATTTTTATGTGGTGACATATTTGATATGCAGGTTGTAGATTTGATACACACGTTGAGCGTTTGGTTTTTAAAATAGTGTGTCGTGTTTTCATTGGTTTTTCGCATTTGTGTGTTTGTTTGGATTGTATTAATGACCTGATGTCAGTACTTTTTCAGCAGGATGCCATGATTTGTTAAGAGATGAAGCGATTCTGTCCACAAATGACATTATTCTGGGTTTGTGCATGCAGATTCATGCCTACACCTTTGGAAACTCTGATACTAACTTTAAATAAAGATTTGTCAGAATGTTAAACTTTTATATTGTCAAATAACGCAAGTTTTTGTGTCAACAATATGCAGTTCTCTATCATGTGACGCATGTGAAAACTGGAAGTTGTGGAAGAGAATATTAAAATGTCATTTAGTCAGCACAGTTTTTGTTAAAAACCGCAAAAATGCTTTTTCTTATTTACAGTTTCTGTCTTGTTTCTAGTCCAAATATCTAAAATCTCTTAAATCAAGAAGCATTTTCTAGACAAGTAAAATATGTAGTTTTGTTTTCAGAAATAATGAGTCAAAATTAATTCCTAAAACAAGCAAAATAATCACTTGGACTAGAAACAAGACAATTTCTGCAGTGCATTAAATGAATAATAAATGTTACAGAATAAAAGCACACATTACATGTATTTCCCTTTATTGTTAACTGTTCTGGTTGAGAGTACAAATATTAATGGTCAACAATCACATGTATTCTATTTCTTTAAAGACAAATATAAAACATTTGATAACAGAAGATTATTTTCCACATTAAAGGATATCTGTGTTTGATTTATTGCAGTTATGAGCAGATGCAAAGCCAGAATCAGGTTATTTTCAGGTCATCAGTGCAAAATTAACTCTACATTCAATATCAGCATTTCAACAGGTCAGAGATCCTCTTGTCACTGAGATATTAATGCTGAACAAAATAAAGCTGTCAGTCTGCAGTTAATTATTAATGTCAGACAGATCCCTAAAATAACTATTATGTGTACTCACTCTCTGACATTAGCTGGTGCTTGATGAAAAACAGAAATACTCCGGTACACAAGGTGGCACTGCATAACTTTACTACTTCTGCACAACAATCAAGTGTCAGAAGCACTCTCCCTCAGGCTTTTCCTTAGATGTGTCTCAATCACCCTAGCTCCCTTTGGGGGGGGGGGTTATCAGTCCTTTAGGGCGGAGCTATCAGTCCTTTAGGGCGGAACTATTAGTCCTTTAGGGCGGGGCTATCAGTCCTTTAGGGCGGAGCTATCAGTCCTTTAGGGCAGGGCCATCAGTCCTTTAGGGCGGAGCTATCAGTCCTTTAGGGCAGGGCTATCAGTGCCTTTAGGGCGGAGCTATCAGTCCTTTAGGGCGGGGCTATCAGTCCTTTAGGGCGGTGCTATCAGTCCTTTAGGGCGGGGCTATCAGTCCTTTAGGGCGGGGCTATCAGGGCATGTATTGTTTCTGCCCTACTTTCGTCCATTTGTCAATCTTCCTGCATTTTGTTAGCATTGCCCATTTTCCAACAATCCAATCAGTTCCAGTCAAAAGGAAGGCCTACATTTTTTCCTCATTTCAGGATCGTTTCAGGTGAGTGTATGTCACAGTATGGAAAAAATCTTAACTTCTGTTTCATGCCAACTTTAAGGCCAATTTATACTTCTGTGTAGAGTAGGTAGTAGGTTAGGCATAGCCTTTACTGTACCCTAACATGCACCTCTCAGAAAATGTATCAACATGCTGCGAAGATGCAGAGTGCAGGATCTGTGATTGGCTATGGGGGAGTGAAGCTGGTGGTGCAAATGTTTAACAAGTGTTGAGGCCTGTGGAGGACTTCCGGATGGATACGTTTGCATTGTGTTTGTTTTATGATTAAAGTTGTTGATTGTTCGCCAGTTCCCACCTCTCATTCCCTGAATGAGTGAGTTTGAGCTACTGCTATGGTAGGATCCCACACATTTCTGGCATAAACCCAAAACACTGGCGAAGAAACATAAAACCACACTGCCTACTAGTGTTTCAGAAGTGTTACTGCAACACAGACAGAATGCAGAAGTAAAAATGCTTGCAGTGGCGCCGGGTACGTGCAGAGGATACAGCGATCACTCGACGCTGAAGTATAAACTGGGCTTAGAAAGGAAAAGGTCCCACGATGATGGTGAGCCGTAGTAAAGAGCTGGAGCGGTAGTTCATGAGTGAGTGTTGAGTGATCATCTCCAGATCCACGATCAGCTCCTGCGGACCCTCCAGAGACTGAGTCAAGACTAGCATCGCCCCGGCACTGCTGAAGCGCTAATGCACACACACACACACACACACACACACACACACATCATTACAGCTCAGCAGGGATCCTGACACCATTCATTTAACATTTGCAAAATCATATGAGAAGATCTTCTATGAAAAATGTATCCAGTTCACAGTAGTTGTTTGGCATACCCAATCGTTCAGTCCTTGTACTGGAGATTGGTGCCTCAAATGCATGTTGCTTACACAAGTTTCCAGGTTTATACTCTTCACCAGAGGTGCTGCTTGTCAATAGGCAAGACAGGCAATTCTTGGGGCCCCGGAATATTTGGGCCCTCATCAGTACATGAACGAAAGCATTTTCAGTCGTTTTAGTGTGGAGGATGGAGAGAATTGAAAACAATGCATAGACATGAAGCGTTTTTAGACGAAAACGCCATTTTCAATTTAATCCGGATTAGTGTAGACGTAGCCAAGATAACATAAAGAGAGGGCGGGCCATAGAGTAGCCCCTCCCCTTTTAAAACAGCCAATAGCCTTTATTTTTCTCACAACTCTGCCAGTAAGAGTGGTTGAGCTCAAGTTCATCAAATGAACACCTAATGAGAATAAGGGGGCGGGGCATGTCAGACGCTAGAGAACATTTGATTGGTCAGAAGATTTGATGAGAAACTGAAGTATGAGGAGACGACAAAACAATCCTTGATCCATTTAGGAGGAAGAGGCAAACTGCAGACTTTAGATGTTTATATCAGTTTATATCTTCTACATGTGAATTTTGTCTGTTTTGTTTTGGAGACACTAGATTTTAGATATCCTTAAAACTAATGTACTGATACTAACATCTAAAAACATTATTTTAATTTCACAGGACCTGTACAGATAATAAGATGAAGACTGTGTGAACAGTAATCTCTGGTTTCCAGCACCACATAAAGAGAGAAATAAAGAGAGTAGATGTTGCTCACCCTGAGGAAGAACTGTCCTCCGTCATTGCCATCTTTGATTCTGAAGGTGTAGTGTGCACTGGAGAAGATGTTTGTGGCTTGGATCTGGAAGATGTCTGCTGGAACGCTGCGCTCTGAATGCATGTTCATGTATTTGTAGACGATGGACTGCGGCAGGCCTCGACACGCCGCTGCCGACTGACACGAACAACGGCTGCGGATGAAAACGGCAGCATTAAGACCTGTTCACATCAAGCAATATAACTATAAATATAACTTATATTTGTGTCCACAACAGCTAATGATAATAATCTGTTTATTTGAGTTTCTGCTTGTTTCTCCTCTTGTATCCAGCAGGTGTCCTCAGTGTTTGTAATGCATTCGACCAGTGAATCCAGCTCATGTAATCTCTTTAATCAAACAGTGGATTTCGCGATCGCAGTCAGTGAAGTGGAATAAAAACAACACTAATTCTTTTACCAGCATTTTCAAAGGAGGAAACACAAAGATGCTGAAACTATACCTGAGCTGTTTTTATCATTATTTATACCCATTGTTTTCTAGATAGTCATTATCTGTAAATAATCTAATAAAAGAGTAAAAGAGGGCTTTACATCCTGCTTCTCCACTGTAGATTTGTCTCCACTGTTGTCTGTAGCTTTAAATTGCACAAGTCTTTTATATTACAATGGACTCTGAATGACTGTATTTTATCCTTTATTAGCTAGAAAATAAAGTTCTAAAAGTGTGATATTGTTTCTCTACATATTTATCGTTATAGCTGTTGTCTAAACTCTGCTACTGGACATCTGCGCTCTTACTTTTCTGAGGTCCGCACATACGGCTCCAGACACGGGTTTCGTGGGTAACAGCGATGACCTCCGTAATAATTCCAGCACATCTCGTCTTCTCGGCACTCGTGATCTGCAGTTTCACACTCGTTGATGTCTGTGACAGAAGACGGAAGACTGGGATTAACAGCAACAGAAAACTCACTGCACGCTCTGTCAATAACCTGCATGTTACACAATATCATCCTCTGAATAACACCGCATCCAGTCTTGTTGGTCTTCTGAGGTCATTTTCAACTTATTCCTGAACGCAAATTCCTATCAAAACAACAGCGATCTCTTTTTTTGTGGGCCTTCTAGTGGTTTCCGTCATGTGTTTTGTGTTTAAATGGCAGAGACATGAATTCATTTAAAATAATGAGGTCAGACAGACAATACTGTACCTTGCATTTGTTTCATACAGATTGCAAAACTAGAGAACATTTGTTCTCAAGTGTAGTTGGTTTGTTTAAAAGTAGAGATTTCAAGCTTTCTGTGGATTTCTCATGTGTGTAAAGCAAGTATTGGCTGAGATTCCAGTGCGTTTGCTGAGCCCAGAGGATTCATAATGAAGCTGCAGAAACTGTCATAAACACACGTCTGAACCGAGCCCCTCCCCTGGAGAATCATCAACCTATATCGATTGATGATTGGCTGCTTTACTAGAAGGCGGGGCTTTCTTCACTAGAGCGGCCATATTGAACTTTACATTATTCCCCATGCCAAACTATACGAGTGACACATCTTGAGTATTTTATAGTCTATTGCTGCGTACCAATTCGCAAACTATCATCCTAAAAGGTATTCGAAAATAGAATTAGTGTGTCCTAAACCAAAGTATGTTGAAAAAAGCTACCTGGATGGTCTACTATTTCTGGTATAAATTCAAAGTGCAGATCTGTCTGTACTCTAACGGCTAATAGTACCCATAATACACCATGAGTTGGACGTGAATTTGATTAGCACTACAAACGGGGGTAAAAACAAACTACAGTGGAAAAAACTGTAATAATTATCAATTATTAAAGCTACAATGCACAGGAAAAGCTCCAATAGCCTAGTTTGAGCTCTGCATTGTTTCCATGATGAGCATGTGAAGTGTTTGTGAATTCCTGGCTGAAATCTCTGGGTGTGGATGGAGAGAGCGCTGTATTTTATGGAGGAGGAGGCCGATACCTTGACACATTCTTGTTCTGTGTATCTGATATCCGTCTGGGCAGGTGCAGGAGTATCCACCCTCGCTGTTCACACACGTGTACTGGCACATGTAGCTGGAGAATGAACACTCGTCGATATCTGAATACACAACCACAGGACAAACATACAAATACACACAACACTGAGCCATGTTCTGTGTGCAAACTGAAAACTGTCAAAACGACACCAAAAAATGCAAATCAATTTGATGTCTATTGAACAGCTTGATGAAAAACAACATCAAATTGTCGTCTAGCATTGGTGTCAAAAAAAGGACTGTACTATAATCATTTTTGACACGTTTTTTGATACCAATTTTAGAAGTCAACAACTTGATGTTATTTTGACATCAAGGTAGGTTATTTGCATTATATGGACACAAAATCCATTGTAAATTTGTAATCCTTATATTATAATACTTTTTGTGTCATTATTTCGGTGGTCAAAAGGACATCAGTGTGTGGATGTCAAATGGACCTCAAGGTTTGACATCAAATTGATTAGTATTTCTGATGTTTTTTTCCGTCATGCTTGATGTCAGTTTGGTGTCGCTGTGAAGCTGTTGATGAAGATAAAGCAGAGTCAGCACTGACCCACACAGGACACTGCATCCGGGCCGAGTTCATAACCTGGATCACACTGGCAGATGAAGGAGCCCAGCAGGTTAAAGCACTGATGCTGACACGGCTGAGACACTTCACACTCGTTCACATCTGAAGCACACACACACACACTTTTACACTTTCCATCTGTGTACAGCTCATCTGCTCATGCTCATATTCTGCATGATTTGTCTGCAAGGTTACAGGACTGACAAATGGACAAATGTCTACATTGTGAAAAGCGCTATATAAATAAACTTGACTTGAAACTTGACATGTTAGGCATAAGACATGGACTGATAGCCCTGCCCTAAAGGACTGATAGCCACGCCCTAAATGATTGGTAGTCCCGCCCTTAAGAACTTATAGCCCCTCCCTAAATGATTGATAGCCCTGCCCTAAAAGACTTACAGCCCTACCCTAAAGGACTGACAGCCCCGCCCTAAATGACTGATAGCTCTGCCCTAAAAGACTGCTAGCCCCGCCCTAAATTACTGATAGCCCCGCCCTATAGGACTGATAGCTCTGCCCTAAAAGATTGATAGCATCACCCTAAAGGGCACTAAAGGACTGATAGCCCCACCCTAAAAGACTGATAGCCCCAC
>CAIGQV010019624.1:5205367-5219489 GCA_903798115.1 Danio jaintianensis | reverse complement strand
ACTATATGTTCTGCTTGTCTCGAAAATGCTGACTGATTTAAGTATTTGTACATATTTGGACTAGAAACAAGACAAAAACTCTATATAAGGGCAGCTTTTTTTAAGTGAGCAAAACTTTAAATAATTGTCATATATTACTTTTTACAAAAGTTTTTTTTTAAGTACAACTTGTCATAAATCTGTCATAAACATGATTGTCATGAGGCCATTCATTCATTTTCCTTCAGCTTACCGTGACTCCTGCTTAATGTCCATCGCCACCACAAACACCTGAAGCAGACCCAGATGGAGCCAGATCAGTCTCAAAAATAACACATTTACTAAATAAACGTCATACATGCACAATAATCACAAATCTCATTTCATTCATTCATTCTCCTTCAGCTTAGTCCCTTTATTCATCAGGGGTCGCCACAGCGGAATGAACCGCCAACTATTCCAGCATATGTTTTACGCAGCGGATGCCCTTCCAGCTGCAACCCAGTACTGGGAAACACCCATACACACTCATTCTCTCACACTCATACACTACGGCCAATTTAGTTCATCAATTCCCCTATAGCGCATGTGTTTGGACTGTGGGGGAAACCGGAGCACCCGGAGGAAACACACGCTAACACGGGGAGAACATGCAAACTCCACACAGAAACGCCAACTGACCCAGCCTCTAGGTGGACGGATTAAAGAGTGTCAGCAGAGAGTGTATTGCAGCACCTGATTTTCGACTGTTGTAGCTGTGAAATAACTTTAATCATTCAGCGGAGTGATATGGAGCTGTAAGGTGCTCTAAACCTGCCGGAACTACATTAGCTGTGCCTTTATCTGACAATAACCAAACACCTGAGAGCACAGGTGTCAAGCTCAGTTCCTGGAGGGCCTAACCCTAATTAAACACACCTCATCAAACTGATTGAGTCCTTCTGACTTGTTTGAAACCTCCAGGTAAGTGTGTTCAAGCAGGGTTGAAACTAAACTGTGCAGAGCTGCGGCCCCCCAGGAACTGAGTTTGACCCCTGTGCATTAGAGTGACCATCAGTCAATCAGAATCAAGCATTCAACATACCTGTAAGCTAGCCGGCAGCTAGCTGTCTGAAACTCTCACATGGTCGTTCACTGAAGCTAAGCAGGGCTGCGCCCGGTCAGTTCCAGGATGGGAGACCACATGGGAAAGCTAGGTTGCTGCTGAAAATGTTAGTGAGCCCCCTGTAGTCTGTGTGGGTCCTAATATATATATATATATATAGTATAGTGATGGGGATTCTATACTGCTCAGTGAGCACCGTCTTTCGGATGAGACGTCAAACTGAGGTCCTGACTCTCTGTGGTCGTTAAAAATCCCAGGATATCCTTGGAAAAAGAGTAGGGGTTTAACCCTGGTATCCTGGCCAAATTTGCTCACATGGCCTCTGTCTCCTCTCCACCAATCAGCTGGTGTGTGGTCTGGCACAATATGGCTGCCGTCGCCTCATCCAGGTGGATGCTGCACACTGGTGCTGGATGAGGAGATTCCCCCCAATGTGTAAAGCGCTTTGAGTGTCCAGAAAAGAGCTGTAAGGAATGTAAGGAATTATTAATTATTAAATTAATTATTATTGTAAGGAATTATTAATAATATAAATGAGAATAACTGTGTAGCTCTTCAATAACCATACAGGCTATTAAAATACTGATCGGCACATTGTGTGTTTGATGAACAATAGGCATAAAATCCAAAAGTCATATAATCCATTTATTCTGTTCGAATGACAGGCAAATTTACAGTCCAGTTATTAAAAGCTCAAACGAGATGTCAAAACAACACCATAAAGCTGCTTGAGCAAATATAACACACACAATACACTCACAGACCACATTTAAAGGGACAGTTCACCCAAAAATGTCATCATTTATTCACGATTCAATTGATGTTGAACACAAAAGGAGATATTTAGAAAAATGTTGGAAACCTGTAACCATTGACTTCCATAGTAGGAAAAAAGCATACTACAGAAGTCAGTGATTACCGTTTTTCAGCATTCTTCAAAGTATCTTCTTTTGTGTTCAACAGAAAAAAAGAAACTTTAATGTAAATAGTGAGTAAATTAAATTTTTGGGGTGAACTGTCCCTTTAACAGACTCAAGTTCATACTGATTCTGGATCAGCAGTTTAAAAACAATGATCAGCAGTTTCTCCAAAGAGTGATAAATATGATAACAAGCCATAAATTACAATCAGACAAAAAGAGAATACAAAACTACACCAACATGGTTAAAAAAACAGATGGGAATGAATGTGCTGAATGAAATATTCAGGTCAGTGTCAACTGATCATTTCACCAGCTTTCAAAACGCCTTCATTCATTGTGACTTGTTTAAAGTGCAAACCCAGTAATGCTTTTAAAGGGTCAGTTCACACACAAATAAAGATTCTGTCATTAACTCCCCTCCCTCATGTGGTTTCAATCCTCTGAGATATCTCGTTTATTTCAGAGACACAAATGCAGATATTTTAGATGAAATCCTGGAGCTCTCTCATCCTCCATAGACAGCAAGAGTCCCGAGATACTCAAAGTCCAGAAACATTAATAATCATTCAGTGTGTCTTCAGTGTTCAGCTGTGATCATGTGAAGCTACAAGACAACATTTGTGCTCAAAAAATACAACATATTCAACATTTTCTTGTCTTTAGGTCACGTGTTGATGAGTGTCCTGCTGCTGTCATATAACCTCATTTTAACAGTAAATAACATATATTATATTGTTACATAATATTAAAGTTATAAACATTTCTGCAGATTTCCACACACAAAAAATTATCCCAGTTATTTAAAGCAGAATATACACTGCAAATATGCTTTTCTTACTTAGTTTTTGTCTTGTTTCTAGTCCAAATATCTAAAATATATATATAAAACTCTTAAATCAAGAAGCATTTTCTAGACAAGCACAAAATATAGTCTTGTTTTCAGAAATAATGAGTCAAAATGAAGTGAGTTTTCCCTTAAAACAAGCAAAAGATAGGGGAAGAAATGGATGTACCACTGAAGATGCATGACCCTTGCTGTCTATGGAGGATGAGAGAGCTCCTGGATTTCATCTAAAATATCTGCATTTGTGTCCTGAAGATGAACGAAAGGCTCAAAGGATTGAAACCACACGAGGAAGAGGAATTAATTAATTAATTTGATTTCTGAGTGAACTACACTACAAAAAAATGCTTTCCTTAGAGCTTTTGTCTCATTTCTAGTTGAAATATATAAGAATTCTTAAATCAAGAAGCATTTTCTAGACATGTAAAAAGTGTTGTTTTATTTTCAGAAATAATACAGTAAAAAAAGATCTTATTTAGCTTTAAAATAAGATAAATAATCTGCCAACGGGGTAAATTAAATAACATTATGTCAAAAGGAAAAACTAGATTATTCTGCTTCCCCCATTGGCAGATTGTTTTGCTTGTTTTAAGGAGAAACTCACTTCATTTTGACTCATTATTTCTGAAAACAAGACTATATTTATGACTAGAAAATACTTCTTGATTTCAGAATGTTTAGATATGTGGACTAGAAACGAGACACAAAAAAGCATTATTTTGAGTGTGATCCAGCTGTAATCTCAGTGTTTTCTCTGTGGGTCTAGAAGAAGCTGGTCTTGAGTTTGATGGTTGGCGCAGCGGGTACAGAGGGCAGGGTATGTCTGGCGGTGCTCTTGGCTCTGCTGTGGGCTTGTTTGGATCTGATGGCCGCCTCCAGACGGGTCTTGAGCTCCGGAGCGGCTCCGATCACTGTCTTGAAGGCGGCGGGGTAAAGTGGGCCGGTGTGCATCAGGCTCTGGAGGGCGAAATCATGTAGACCTTTAGAGCTGCTGGAGGAAGAGCTGAAGCTGGAGTCATCTAGCAGGTAAGAGACCAGTGTGGGCACCAGCAGAGCCAACAGCTGAACACCTGCAGGACACACACACACACACGCGCGCGCGCACGCACGCACACACACACACAAAGGTTATTACAGTGCCTATTCTGATATAAGATAACCTATTCTGCCCCTTGTTACAAACTGTAAATGCGTCTCTGCTGTCTCCAGAGTGTGTGTGTTTGAGTTTGAGCTGAGAATAACACACAGATAATGTTCTCTAACTCTCTGAAACTGACCCTTTCAGGCTTTGATCCTAATTTGTGGCGTTTTGGTGACTGTCGCTTTAAATGCAAATGAGATTGTGTTCTTTTCAGAAGAGGGCGGAGCTACAGACACCATAGCGACAGATGTAAAACAGCTCTAGCTGTGCTATCGGTGCTGGTCAGGTGTGCGTGTGTGCTTCAGTGTGAGTGTGTGCTTCATGCTTCTGTCAGTCTATGAAGACTCCTGTCGCTGTTCATCTAAAACTCCACATCTATAATCCTCTTAGTCTATGCTGACATTATCTTCAGCAGCTCAAACACTCTAATGGCTAATGGACAGACGGCTGCTTCTCACTCAGGGCTGCTGTTTATGCTAATGAGGGAGAGATGGGCACTAGTGGGCGGGGCTTTCCCCCTCTGATGACACGTACAAAGGGAGAATGTCAATCAAAGTATTTCTGCAGACTGTTTTTACCCAACACTGGGTATAACTATAGAGTCATCTACATCTTCAATGTCCTAAGGGTGAGTATATATGTTAATTTCTGTGTGATCTATCTGTGTAATGTTGCTCACGGTTGTGTTCCTCCGCCATGTCCACCAGTGTCTCCATCACTCGGACCCGCTCCTGCATGGCCTGCAGCTCCGCAGCACTGCACACACGCCGCCGCTCCACACTCTTCAGCTGCTCCACCAGCAGCGGCGCCAGTGTGTGTATGAAGGGGACGGAGAGACTGCGGGATGGCTGCTGGAGGATGGAGAGCAGCAGCTGACAGCAGCGCGCCTGAGTCTGCACACACACAAGTTTAGTTTGGGTTTTCAGCCAAGCACATCCAGAATTTTAGTTTCAGCCCAACATTTTCATGTCTGTGCATCCCTACTGAAAACATTCATTTATTTTTGCTAATTATTATTTAATCTGAGTGAGCTTATCAGGACCTGTTCTTGGTTTCATTTAGTTTTATTTTATCATGAATTATGAAATGACAGAAGGGAGGTGTGTGAATGAAGCGCAGCTCACCCAGGAATCAGCAGAGTTGAGAGCGTGTGTGAAGCGCTCGATGCAGCCGTTCTGCAGGACACACACACTCATCAGCTCACCACTGGCCGACAGCAGGAACAGGGTGATGGCAGCCAGAAAACTGACCTCATCCACTGAGTCTGCATCACAGAGAGAGAGATAAATATGAAATACACCATTCTCCGCTATCTGGCAACCTGGGTGATGAAATATAATTGGCTAAACTGGCAGTGGGCGGAGCTACAGATCAAAACAAATACAGACATTCTGACAATGAACGCACAAAGCAGAATAACTGACTGAAGCAGTGTTTCTCAGATAAACATGTTCACTTAGCATGTGTAAGAGACGGGTTGTTTTTGCATTATTTCTTCTCTGTTACGCTCAACAATATAGCACATTTCATACACAGTGGCAATTCAAAGTGCTTTACATAAACAGGAATAAAAGAGACAAGTATAAATAAAACAAGAACAAATAATATAAAAACAGATGAAAACAGCGTAGAGACAGTTTTTCCATACTCCAAAACACTGGTCTATCATATTTCTCATTTTACTCGGGGACTTCCCCATTCTGGTGATCACCCCCCCTCTGTGGACTTTTTCGGCACCTATTTATTTCTCCAACAGATTAGATTTTTCACCTAAAATCGAAAAGTTAAGCTTTACAGCCCTAATTTCGTGACCCCCAATTTCAACTTCCTTCTGGAAGTAAATCGCACGGCCCCTGATTTTAACCCCCTCCCGGGAGTAGATCGCTTTAGCTAGCCAAACGTAATAAAAGGTCTTGATCTCAGCCAGACGCCAGGGACTTTAAGCGCCCCGCAACAGATTATCTGTGGCGAGTCACGTCTCGGATCTCACTTATTGTAATTACGCTGCTATCCCACAGAGACAGATCTACCAGTATGGTGATGGCCCAAGTTTAATCTTTTAACTGCCCAATCAGATACAGTTTTCCATATTCCAAAACACCGGTGTATCATAATTTCTCACTTTACTCTGGGACATCCCCATTCTGGTGATCACCTTAAGGTTAACTTCACACCTTTCTCCAAATTTCAGGAGGTAAAATATTGACCCTCAAGCATGATCAACTGACCAGAGAAGGCTCTCATGACCTTAAGGTTAACTGTCTCCAAATTCCAGGAGGTAGAATACTGACTCTATGATAATCATGCTGACTCTACAAACCTTAAATTTGTGCTTTGCAATCAGAAATAATGTGCACCTAACTGAGAGAGAAGGTGGGCCTGATCAACTCACTCTTCTCTCTTACCTAATAGGCCGACTTTTGGCTAGCACCCAAATTTTGACTATAAAGGTGAGGGTTATTAGACATTAGCATTCTCAGACACACGTGTTGGTTTCCCAATGTGACTGCAACGGGCTCCCCAGCCTTTGAAGAGGAAAATGATGGCACGTCTCTGAGGTTGTATATACTTAAATCAAATCGCTTAGGGTTTCGTTATCTGTCGTTTCTATTATCGTTATCTTTATTTCACATTATAAGCCTTTTATGCAATTTTGTTGTATTTCGATTAATGATGTTCATGAGTATGATTCATGATTATTGACGATTATTGTGATAATTGATATCAGCTATGTGTACCAGCAATAAACAGTTGTATTGCTTGATTAGTATGGTGTATGGACCGTTATTGGTGCCTCCTCTTGTCGATTAGCACCACACATGTCTCACTTGCATAAACACAAACCATACTAAAACCATTTTGGTATGCTGAAACATTTTACATACTAATATTTGGGGAATACTAAAACAGCATGATTCTTAATATCTGCAAACATATGATGGTGTTTTTATGATCTAAACGAGTCAGAAAGTCACACACAGCAGCTCTAATAAATAAACCACACACTCTGAGGCTCTGTGTTCTCACCACTGGGCTGTGAGTCCTCCAGGACAGTGGCCAGACTGCTGCGCACCAGAGCGCTCCACTGTGTGTGTGTGTGAGTGTGTGCCGCTGCTGAGTTCAGGATGGTCTTGATGGCCTGTAGAGCTGCAGAAACCGGCGCTGAAACACTGTTGTCTGCAGTCTTCACCGCCGTCTCTCTTAGCACGCCAGTGATCAGGAACAGCACCGTGGGCAGGATCGTCATACTGCCTGCAAACACACAAACAACACTGCGCTTAAAGGAGAAATGAATATAGAGTGTTTTAGCTGTTAACACCACGCTGCAAAAAACACTTTTCTTTTTTACAGTTTTGTCTTGTTTTTAGTCCAAATATCAAAAAATTCTTATATCAAGAAGCATTTTCTAGACAAGCAAAACATGTTGTCTTTGGGTTTTTCCTTAACACACGCTAAATAATCTGCAAACAGGGTAAGAAAAACGTGTGTTTGCGTACCTGCGGGTGAGCAGAGTGACGGCAGCTCAGCGAGTGCAGTGACGCTGTTGGCCACCAGCCGGCTGCTGTGTTCAGACAGGCTCTGCGGGCTGCGTCTGCAGGTGTGTGTGTTCTTCTCCTTCAGCTGCGGCAGGTGACGCACCAGGATGAACACCAGCAGCTCCATCGCAGCAAACACCAGAGATTTACCTGGAAGAAGCTCACCACTGTCTGCTCCCTCCCCGAGCACACACACACCATCCTCATCCACACCGCCCTCTGCAGCTCACACACAGACACACACACACACAGAGAGAGAGACACACACACACAATCACACATTGTTTTATTATGACAAAAGTATTTTTTCTTCAATGAAATACTTATAATTCTTATAATTCCCAATAACTGTGAGCTGCTGTTTTGCTCAAACTCCTCAGATTCTCTCACAAAATATGTGCGTTTTAAAGCATTTTTTGCGTTGATAATCAACAGTAAAGTGATTATAAATGGATGTTTACTGCTTCACATGAAGGTTTCTTCAGCATCCAAACACTGAGACTGAGAAACCACAGATTTTGTGAAAAACACTAATTTCTTTAATAACTTCTGTTTATCAGAGTATTTTTTGCAGATTTCATGTTACACTGTATATTATTATATTATTTATTTTTGTTATGTGAAAAATGGTAAAGGACTAAAGGACTGATAGCCCCGCCCTAAAGGACTGATAGCTCCGCCCTAAAGGACTGATAGCTCCGCCCTAAAGGACTGATAGCCCCGCCCTAAATGACTGATAGCTCCGCTCTAAATGACTGATAGCCCCGCCCTAAAGGATAGATAGCCCCGCCCTAAAGGATAGATAGCCCCGCCCTAAATGACTGATAGCTCCGCCCTAAAGGACTGATAGCCCCGCTCTAAATGACTGATAGCTCTGCTCAAAATGACTGATAGCTTCGCCCTAAAGGATAGATAGCCCCGGACTTAATTACTAATAGCACCACCCTAAAGGACTGATAGTCAAGCCCTAAATGACTAATAGCTCCGCCCTAAATGACTGATAGCCCCACCCTAAAGGACTGATAGTTCCACCCAAAAGGATAGATAGCCCCACCCTAAATTACTAATAGCTCCTCCCCAAAGGACTGATAGCTCCGCCCTAAAGGACTGATAGTTGATAAGGGCTGTTATTGAATGTAAATGTCATCTTCAAAACTCAACACTCATGCCATCAGAAGCTGATAAACTGTAAGAAGCAGAGTAATGGCACTTAAAGGTGATCTTCTGCAGATATATGTGTGTGAAACTCACTCTTGCTCTGCAGATATGTGTGTGTGTGTGTAACTCCTCACTGTTGCTCCTGCGCTGCTCCAGATGCTCCTGTGCGGCGTGTATTGTCTTCTGCACCACCGTCGTGACCTGCAGCTGGACACTGGACGGGTCTCGGGTCAGCAGGAGCCGGTGCAGAACATTCAGCAGCTCCACCGCCAGCAGCTGCAACACACACAGCACAGCACAGGAAAGGGTCAGTTCACGCACAAATCAACATTCTGACATCACTACTGGACTTTGAGCATTTCAGGACCCTTGCTGTCTATGAAGGATGAGGAAGTTGTTTTAAAGGGACAGTTCACTCAAAAATGACCTCATCATTAACTCACATCAGGTGGCACCTTTATAAGTATCTTTTATTCTGTTGATCACTAAAGAAAAACATACTGAACAATCATGGTTGCTGGCACCCATCCACATCCATAATAGAAGAAAAAATGCTATGGAAGTCAATGGGTGACGTCAGCACTTGCAGACTGACTTATGAGCTCACAAGATGAGATAATATCTTATATTTGCATTGTTTGACGGGTGTGAGTGACCGTTATACACTCATGTTTTTGCAGCAGTTTTTTAAAAGCCATGTAAAGATAAAATGGTTTCAACTTTCACCCACAGCAGCGTCATTTGTCACACATACTGTCAGTTCCAGAGCAGTGGACCAATCAGAAGAACTCGGAGGCGAGACTAGTGTTGCACTTCTGTTTACGGGGTAGCAAGTTGGCATGACAACGTCAACATGGCAGAACCACTCCTGAGTGCTGCTGTGTCGGGTTTTAGACACAAAAACGCATCCTCTGTGAACGTCTCCTCAGTTGTTGCACTGCTGTGGTGTTTTCTGTCTAATAACAGTGATGCACATCTGACTGTATTCATCATGGGAGAGCGTGAACCGAACCATGAGCCTCGTAGCATGACGGTTCTGGACAAAGACACAGACAAACAAACCCACACACCTGATCTTCAGCGATGTGTGTGCGGGCGATGGGTGAGTCCAGCAGTGTGCAGACGGCCTGCAGACACGACATCACATCCTCTATGGGCTCCTCGGCACGAGGAAAACACAGGAACTCAATGCTGATGCCTGAAACACACACACACACACGGGTTACACACTGCAAAAACACTTCTCTTACTTAGAGTTTTATCTTGTTTCTAGTCCAAATATCTAAAAACTCTTAAACCAAGAAGAATTTTCTAGACAAGCAGAACATATAGTCCTGTTTTCAGAAATAATGAGTCAAAATGAAGTGAGTTTCTCATTAAAACAAGCAAAATAATCTGACAATGGGGGAAGAAAATAATAATAATAATAAAATACAAAATCCCTCAGTAAGAGCACATGTTCTGCAGAGTGTGTGTGTGTCTGACCCAGCAGCAGATGCAGTCGGTCCTTCACCAGCTCCTCTGGGTGTTTTGTGGGCTGCACAGCGGCTCCAGAAGCAGCAGAATCTTCAGTGATGCCGAAGCCGGTGCTGCTGAGCCACAGAGCCTCGGCGTGCAGCACTGACGCCCAGGAGCTGCGGTAGTGGAGCCGTGCCGTATCGATGGTCTCTGGGGTGTAAAACGCTCCTCCTGATCAACACACAAATAACACAACATCAGCTTTCTGCAGTGACTCAACTAATAATCAATGGGTGACTACAGGGTGGGCGGCACGGTGGCTCAGTGGTTAGCACTGTTGCCTCACAGCAAGAAGCAGGTTCCAGCCCCGGCTGGGTCAGTTGGTGTTTCTGTGTGGAGTTTGCATGTTCTCCCCGCCCTCTCTTCATGTTTCAGTTGAGATTACGTCAAACATCAAATAAAAATGCACATTTCAAAGCACTTCAGAATCAGAATCAGAATCAGAATCAGAAAGAGCTTTATTGCCAGGTATGTTCACACATACGAGGAATTTGTTTTCACGGCAGCTTTAAATGTTTCTGTCACATTGCGTGTGGTGTGAACAGACAAATAGCTTGTCGCTGGAATCTTGTGGTGTGTTTTTGGGAGACGGTGCAATACTGCAGTGTTTTACCGTCGGCCGGCAGCTGGCTGGAGAACTCGGCCGGCAGGGTGAGCAGGGCGTAATCCCGCAGCAGCTCTAGCCACAGACGGCTGAGGGACGGCAACTCCGGCTGGACCAGAACCATCAGACTGTCTGGAGGAAGAACATCTGCAGCTTCATCTTCATCTTCATCCTCACTCGCTGGAGGACGCACCGGCCGCGCCCGCGACTCCTGCTTAATGTCCATCGCCACCACAAACACCTGAAGCAGACCCAGATGGAGCCAGATCAGTCTCAAAAATAACACATTTACTAAATAAACGTCATACATGCACAATAATCACAAATCTCATTTCATTCATTCATTCTCCTTCAGCTTAGTCCCTTTATTCATCAGAGGTCGCCACAGCGGAATGAACCGCCAACTATTCCAGCATATGTTTTACACAGCGGATGCCCTTCCAGCTGCAACCCAACACTGGGAAACACCCATACACACTCATTCAGACACACTCATACACTACGGCCAATTTAGTGAAGATGAACAATTCTCAGACAGTATTGAATGAGCGACTCTTCATTTCTGGCTGATCTACAGCCTTATTCCTCCGCGTTCAGCAGTGTTTGCAGTGTCGTACCTCCGCCCAGGCCTTCAGCACCGCCAGCTTCTCCATGGTGGTGGCGCTCTCGCTGTACAGCTGGCTGGAGCTGCTTTTCCCCGTCTGCACTTTATCCAGAGACGACACCAGCAGGTTGTGCACGCGTCGCAGGTCATTCAGGTCACTGACCACACCGCTGCCGATCCACGCGCTGCACACCTACACACAGGTTTGTTTTTGTGACATTCCATTGGTTTTACACTGTACACACTGTATTTTCTATTGGCCTACACCTAAACCTTCCTCTTACAGGAAACTGTGTGCACTTTAACCCTTGTGTGTTGTTCACATTGACTCCCCTTTGGTTATGTTGGTGACTGTTTTTGACTTCCATTATAATCATATTTACTGATTGCAAAGCCACGACAGCATATAATCATGCATTCTTGACTGATGCTGGCTTCCCTGTTGGGAAGAGGCAGAATGTGTCATGTTTACTGTTGGTCATCAGTGTGCAGCATTAACCCTTTAGATAGGCCTGTACACACAAGTGTCGGACGGTGTAAATACACTTACTGTGCTTACTTAACACGTATTACTCCTTTACAGCTTTATTAGAAGACATAGCCAACCTTCTGCAAACATTAAATGCATCATACAAAAAACACACAGCACTGCAATGCTTTTATTATTATATATTATCAGCATTACTGATACTGCGCACTGTTATTGTTATGGATGTTATACTATTCCATGTGTTCCTTTGCTTATATACTTTTACACCAAAACACACAAGCACACAAAAATCCTCTTGGCCGTCTTCTCGTATGTTATGTTGACCTTTTTTTGCATTTGATTTGTCACCTGCAAAATTGCCTTATAATAATAATAATAATAATAATAATAATAATAATAAAAGATTCAGTTCCTTTATTTCTGGGGAGAAGAAATCAACAATGCAATTTTAAAAAAAGGGCAATATCTCTTTTAACTTATTTATATTTGCCTCCAAATTTATAAATATATATATATATTTTTTTAAGATTCCTGAGGTGTATAAATGATAATCTTTCAGTCCACTTAGCAGGAGATCATTAGTGTGCATGTGCATGTGAGCAGAAGACTGTGTATTGCTCAGAGGTTTACCTGGCAGGCTTTCGCAGTGATGTCTGAAGGTGTGTCTGGAGAAAATGCAGGACGCAGAGCAGCGCCAACCTGTGGAGGACCACGAGAAAAGCAGCAGCGTCAGACACAATGCAGCACACTCAAACTACTGTTTAATAAATCAAGACAAAGACGTGTGTTTGGTGAATAATGCTGCCAGTATTACAGCTCTTTCACACAGCACGGGCTAGCGGAGCAGAAGCAGTGTATGTGCAGCATGTTAAGCTAGCAACTAGTTATAGTTATAATCATTTTTTATACATTTATAGTTCTAATAACATGTATACACAATCAAACTACTGTGCAACTTAAGCGAAACAGAGTCAGGTCTGCATGTTAGTCAGTGTGTGCTTCATGCTTGTGTCAGTCTATGGAGACTCCTGTCGCTGTTCATCTAAAACTCCACATCTATAATCCTCTTAGTCTATGCTGACATTATCTTCAGCAGCTCAAACACTCTAATGGCCAATGGACAGACGGCTGCTTCTCACTCAGGGCTGCTGTTTATGCTAATGAGGGAGAGATGGGCACTAGTGGGCGGGGCTTTCCCGCTCTGATGACACGTACAAAGGGAGAATGTTAATCAAAGTGTTTCTGCATCAAGTCTGATTATAACAAATACAATTAATTCATGTTCACCATTAGAGGCTGGAGATATTCACACACTGCTGACACCTTATATAAGTGATTTCTGCATAGTAGCTGCCCTGTGAGTAAGTGTAAATGAATGCACTGACGTTGGCCTGGTACTGCTCCAGAATGACGTGAGATGGAAACTCTGGATCTGGAACCGCAGCGAACTTCTTAATGATGTCCTCCAGCGCCTGCAGGCCGGCCATGCGCAGCTGGTTACTGTGGTCGGTCGCAGCCATGAAGGCCATGCGGATTAAATCACACAGATGCAGGACCAGGAAATCCGCTGTGGAGAAACAACAACAGCAGCGTTCACGTCTGAACCAGTGAGATCCACATCAGACACGCTATAAAGAGCGTTCACACACAATTTCACACATTTAATTCAGCTTCAGCTAACATTTATTTTAATTAACGCAACGGGTTAATAAAGACAGTTGTATGTGTGTGTGTGTGTGTGTGTGTGCGTGCATATGTGTGAGTGTGTATGCATGTGTGTGTTTGAGTATATGTGTGTGTGAGTGTGTGTGTGTGTGTTTGAGTGTCTGTCCGTGTGTGTGAGAGAGTGCGTGTCTGTGTGTGTGTGTGTCTGTTTGCATGTGTATAAGTGTCTGTGTGTGTTTATGATTGAGTGTGTGTGTCTGCATGTGTGTGCGTGTGTGTGTGTGGATCTGTGTGTGTGCATATGTGTGAGTGTGTATGCATGTGTGTGTTTGTGTGTGTTTGAGTATGTGTATATGTGTGCGTGAGTGTGTGTGTGTTTGAGTGTCTGTCCGTGTGTGTGAGAGTGCGTGTCTGTGTGTGTGTCTGTTTGCATGTGTATAAGTGTCTGTGTGTGTTTATGATTGAGTGTGTGTGTCTGCATGTGTGGGTGTGTGTTTGTGCGTATGAGCATATGTGTGTGTGTGTGTGTGTGTGTGTGTGTGTGTGTGTGTGTGTG
>CAIGQV010019624.1:5189784-5194973 GCA_903798115.1 Danio jaintianensis | reverse complement strand
AGAGATGGGCACTAGTGGGCGGGGCTTTCCCCCTCTGATGACACATAATCTAGTTTTTGCTTTGCAATAACATTATATTTCTTCCCCCATTGGCAGATTATTTAGCTTGTTTAAAGGAAAAAACCCACTTATTCTTGACTCAATTCTGTAAATAAAACCTTTATTTTAACTTGATTCTTGATTTAAGAATTTTTAGATATTTAATCTAGTAACTAGACAAGAACTCTAAGTAAGAAAAGCTTCTTCTGCAGTGTGTTAGCCGTCGTGCTGCAGTGTTTATTCATCAGTGTACAGTGCTATAGGTCAGAGGTCAGCGTGTCTCACCTGTGTGACCCCGACCCGCACCTCCCGGCTGACCGACGCCCCCTTCAGCATTTCTCCGCCGCTCTTCAGGAAGCCGGATCCTCCACGCAGGAAACCAGTGGCCATCAGCTCCAGCACTTCCTCCAGAGTCGCCCGCTTCACGTTCTGCCGCATCACTGAATACACCAACAAACACACACACACACACACACACACACACACACACACACACGCACACACGCACACACACACACATCTGCATTTACACTGGCAAACACTCTGTACATGAAGAGTCCAGATTTGGGCTGCAATTCACAATTATTTTGATAATCAATTAGTTCGTCGATTGTTCATTCATTCATTCATTCATTTTCCTTTGGCTTAGTTCCTGATTCATCAGGGGTCGCCACAGTGGAATGAACCGCCAACTTATCCAGCATATGTTTTACACAGCGGATGCCCTTCCAGCTGCAACCCAGTACTGGGAAACACCCATACACACTCATTCACACACACACACACACACACACACACACACACACACTCATACACTACGGCCAATTTAGTTCATCAATTCCCCTATATCCATGTGTTTGGACTGTGGGGGAAACCGGAGCACCCGGAGGAAACCCACGCCAACACGGGGAGAACATGCAAACTCCACACAGAAACACCAACTGACCCAGCCGTGGCTCGAACCAGCAACCTTCTTGCTGTGAGGCGACAGTGCTTATTAAAACTATATAAAACCATAAATCAGGGTTATTATCTATGTATAAAAGTGCTTTAAAAAAAGCCACATATGGAGTTTAATGATGTTTAATTTTGATATTTCAATCCTTAAATGAAAAACTAAGTTATATTTTGAACAGTAAACCTTTATTAAATATACAAAAATCAATAAACAAAATGTTGTACTACTGTTACATTCACAGTACGAAATCTCACCAGTGGCCTGTTTGGGCATCAGCGCTGTGGCCATGACAGTTCCCAGCAGTGTAGAAACAGCAACTCGCACATCATACGTGGATCCTTCCAGAGCTTTAAAACACAGCGTGGCCACATTCTCCAGCTCAGTGGTCCAGATGAACACAGCCTCGTTCTGCAGCTCCAGCAAACACTGGGAAACACAAACACATCAGCACACCACTACACATACGACGATACTCAATAATTTAATATATGCTGATAATGAACATGCACAATACTGATGTCATGAGCACTTCAAAATACTGATAATAATAATAGTATTTATTATTTAAACTTTCAGAGTGCTTTTTCATCTATTCACACACTTAAAATAATCATAATAATTTTAAAGATGTTCTAAAAAATATGAAAAATTCAATTCTGATAAATAAGGTAAGGTAACTTTATCAAAATGCTATTTTTCGACTATATTTTTTATAGCATTATTATTATTATTATTATTCATTCATTCATTCATTCATTTTCTTTTTGGCTTAGTCCCTTTATTAATCTGGGGTCGCCACAGCGGAATGAACCACCAACTTATCCAGCATATGTTTTACACAGCGGATGCCCTTCCAGCTGCAACCCATCACTGGGAAACATCCATACACACACATACACTACGAACAATTTAGCCTACCCAATTCCCCTATACCGCATGTCTTTGGACTGTGGGGGAAACCGGAGCACCCGGAGGAAACCCACGCCAACACGGGGAGAACATGCAAACTCCACACAGAAATGCCAACTGACCCAGCCGAGGCTCGAACCAGCGACCTTCTTGCTGTGAGGCGAACGTGCTACCCACTGCGCCACCGTGACGCCCATTATTATTATTATTATTATTATTAATCTACAATTTAAAAAATTAATATGTGGAAAAGTTTTTTTTAAAAGGCACATAAAATTTTAAGACAAACAAAAACAAAAACATTCATGACTTTCACAAAACAAAAAAATATATATAAAATTCCTTTCAATGTCTCGAATAATACATTTTAAAATTCTATAATATTCCAGAAAGGTGGAATGGTGGCTCAGTGGTTAGCACTGTGGCCTCACAGCAAGAAGGTCGCTGGTTCGAGTCCCGGCTGGGTCAGTTGGCGTTTCTGTGTGGAGTTTGCATGTTCTCCCCGTGTTGGCGTGGGTTTCCTCCGGGTGCTCCGGTTTCCCCCACAGTCCAAACACACGCGCTATAGGGGAATTGATTAACTAAATTGGCTGTAGTGTATGAGTGTGTGTGTGAATGAGTGTGTATGGGTGTTTCCCAGTGATGGGTTGCGGCTGGAAGGGCATCCACTGTGTAAAACATGTGCATTATTATTTATTTATTTATTTTCATTTATTACACAGTTTTAATGGCAGTCTTTGCAGCAGTTTGTGTGACTGTTTTAATGATTATACATGCAGCCATCCATCTCCTGTGAGCTGGGATCAGTGTGCTCTCTCTCTCGTTCTGCTCACCCTGGCCACAGCGCAGCGGACGGCCATGGATCTGTCGCTCAGCATGGATCGAGTGTTCTTGTAGATGTCTCTGTGACAGGAGGCGGCGGCTCCACCTAGACCACTGAGAACCTTCTGCAGACTGAGGAGGATCTCCCCACGACCCTGAGCCTAAGACACACACACACAAGTTTGTTTTTTGTGAATTATGGGGACATTCCATAGGTTTTGTTGTACAATTGTTGTACACACTGTATTTTCTAATGTCCTGCCCCAATTCTACACGTAACCTGAGAAAACTGTGTGCAGTTTAACTGTCTGAAAAAAAAACAGATTCTGTGTGATTTATAAGCTTTTGGAGAAATCAGCAATGTCCTCATAAATCACCTTCTACTGCAACAGCTGTGTCAAATACGTCACATTATACACATTTGTTTACTGATGTCACAAAAAACACGCACATACACCCAACCACACACACAGACATGCGCACACATACAGATACACATGTACATTAACATGCATGAGCGCACACACCCACACATATATACCACTGACACACAGGCATACACACACACACACACACACACACACACACACACACACACACACAAACGCATGCCACTTCCATACATGTATGCACACACAAACAAACAAATGCACACTTGCACACACCCACATATATATGCCACTCACACATATGCACACAAATGCACGTACACATGTACGCCATGCAAACAAATGCACACACACGCTCGCACACACGCACCCACACTATGACACTCACACACACATGCACACACAAATAAGCAAGCACATGACACCCAACATGCATGCACACACCTACACATGAACCCCACTCACACACACTCATGTATGCGCACACGTCAGCCGCAGGAAGCAGTGTGTGTGGCAGGACTGCTCAGCCGTGTGTATTCTGTACCTCTGCACTCTTCAGAGCTTTCAGCAGGTTATTGATGGTCTCTGGAAAAGAGCTGCCCAGCATTCGACCCATGCGTTCATAGAAGGCCCCGACACACGCCACCGCCGCTCTGCAAACACACAACACACACTGATAATACACACACATCACACTATATATCACACTGCTCCGGGTGTGTGTTCACGGTATGTGTGTGTTCACTAACTGTGTGTGTGCACTTGGATGGGTTAAATGCAGAGCACAAATTCCAAGTATGGGACACCATACTTGGCCACACTACACTTCACTTCACTTCACTTCACTTCACTATATAACAGTAGAGGAAGAAACCAATGAGAACTAAAGATGCCTTCAGTGCTTGACCCATGATAATGCTAAAATTACAACTACAACAAAAACGACATCTTATAGCGTAATAATCAGGATAAAGTACATCATGACGGTTGTTTTCTCAGAATAACCCCTTCAGTCTTCTACAACAGTGCTGCGCTTTACATCGGGCTGCTGATAAACCTGTCAGGCTTTATTCTGAGATAACAACCTCCTGGATCTACTTTATCCCTTACTTAACAGACATAAAATGCATGCATAAATATACTTAATTTTGCATATACATTTGAGACCCTGGACCACAAAACAAATCAAAAAAACACAAAGTATGGGTCAGAATGATCATTAGACCATTTTTTTAATTTCCTATTATAAATAAATAACAACTCGATTTATGATTAGTATTAAGCTGTGATGATGATGATGATGATGATGATGATGATGAATCTTTTATTTAATGCCATGTCAGCAACAAAGCCTATTTTCATGGCAAAAACATTACATTCATTAATATACAATTAAAAACAACAAAGAAATCAATAGATAAATTAGATGAGATTTTTAGTAATGAGCTGTACTCGATCCCTCATTATAGTGCATGTCTCCTTGTGTGTGTTTCTTAGCGGAGGACTCACAGTTTGCTGGGCAGGTATGCGGCGGTGTCGTCTTTGCTCTTGATGATGTCATTACACCTGTCGAGCGTCTGGAAGACGGTGAAGGTGTCTCCGATGCTGTAGAGCACGGCCAGGTTCTTGGCCAACAGCTTTCGGGTGGGCGGCCCTGGAGAACTGCTGATCAGCCCTGTCAGCTGCTCCACCAGCTTCTTCTGCTTCTCCTTCACATCCACCTGCGAGAACAGCATCGACAGTGCTTTAAAACGCTTTGAAATGCTTAATAGTCACAGGTTATTATGGATAAACATTGAAATGACAAGCTATTGTGCCTGATCCACCATAATCTGATTGGACATTTGCACATGCTGTGATGTGATAATTGCAGATGTGTACATTAAAACAATACATTGTGCAGCCCTAGTGTACACTCACACTCACACACACACACACACACACACACACACACACACACACACACACACAGGGTTCACTTGACATCAGGTTCCCTTGATTCTGAAAGGATGACTTCTGTCCACCTGTGACTCTATTCACTGCAAAAAAATGCTTTTCTGACAGAGTTTTTG
>CAIGQV010019624.1:5182284-5184784 GCA_903798115.1 Danio jaintianensis | reverse complement strand
AGTTATGATGGAAAGAATGTTGTGCTCATGGGCTAAATAAAATAGCTGTTTTCAGTCTGAAGTAACAGTATTTCTCTTCCCCCATTGGCAGATTATTTTGCTTGTTTTAAGTAAAAACTCACTTCATTTTGACTCATTATTTCTGAAAACAAGACTATATTTCTTAACGAGTCAAAAAAAATGCTCCTTGATTTAAGAGTTTGTAGATATTTGGGCTAGAATCGAGACACAAACTCTAAAGTAAGAGCATCTTCCAGCTTTCTGTAAGTAAATAAACACATTTTTGAAATGACTAAATGAACTTATAATGTGAAAAACAGTCGAGCAGGATTCTGAGACTCAATGATGAAGTTCATTTGACCAGAGCCTCCATAAAAAAGCAGATAATTCATCACAGCAGGACAGAGTTTTCCTCAAAAGAGAGTTTTCCTCTTATCTTTAACATTAATGAACAGAGAAGTGTTTTACGAGCGGCCCCCACTGTCCCGGGGCCCAGAACAGCATTATAAAGGCTCTCTAATGACACTCTTAATACAATATACTGATTTCCTGTAATGATATAATACAAAATCATCAGAAATTGCTGTTTTCTTGTGCTGTATCTGAGTGAAACTCGATTTATCAGTGAATAGAGACTTGATCAGGTAAATGAACAATTAAAAAAACGAATGACAACACAATACAATAATAATAAATGCAATATAGCACATTTATCTAGGAAAATGTCCCTTTATGCAACATTCTCATACCAGTGTTGTAGCTTTATGCTAACTGTATACCTATACCTTTATAACTGTAAAGTAAGGTTTCTAGTGGCGACACGGTGGCTCAGTGGTTAGCACTGTCGCCTCACAGCAAGAAGGTCGCTGGTTCGAGTCCCGGCTGGGTCAGTTGGCGTTTCTGTGTGGAGTTTGCATGTTCTCCCCGTGTTGGCGTGGGTTTCCTCCGGGTGCTCCGGTTTCCCCCACAGTCCAAACACATGCACTATAGGGGAATTGGGTAAGCTAAATTGGCCGTAGTGTATGAGTGTTTGTGTATGGGTGTTTCCCAGTACTGGGTTGCAGCTGGAAGGGCATCTGCTGTGTAAAACATATGCTGGAATAGTTGGCGGTTCATTCCCCTGTGGCGACCCCTGATGAATAAAGGGACTAAGCTGAAGGAGAATGAATGAATGAATGTTTCTAGTGTGAAAGTAAAGTGGTTTAAACATCATTCAGTATCTATACTTTTAGGGATTTTTAGATTTCGTTCAGGTTATGCTAAAGAAATATGTTTTTTAATATCTTTTTCTTGATTGTTTGGGTGTTTTTCAGTGAACTTTTTTCTTTCTTTCAAACAACAAACATGTACATTTTTTTTTTTGTTTAATAATTTTCCAAAATTATTTAGTTATTATTATTATTTATATATAAATATTATTTAAAGGGCCAGTTCACCCAAAAATACTGAACACAAAAGAATATATTTTGAGGCATGTTGGAAACCTGTAACCATTGACTTCCATAGTATAGTAAAAACAAATAGCCTACTATGGAAGTCAGTTGTTACAGGCTTTAAATATCCTCATCTGTGTTCAACAAAAACAATCAAAGAAAGAAACTCACAGTAAAAAGTGTAGTGATTGGCAGTGTAATTGTAGGTAAACCATAAAGACAGCTAAAGGAAATTAATCCAATGAGAATTAAACAGAAAGGCAACCTCAAGTACAGAAAAAAGTATGTCAAGTGTCATCTGTGCCGACTGCCATTAGTTTTAAATAGGGTTAATTGAGTTTTTAATGTGATTTATCCAATGATATTGAATGTATTTGTGTTCCTTGTTTGTTTATTTTTTAATATATGTGATGTAAATGCTGATAAATCTGCACTTGTGGACAATAAAGAGTCGATAAAGGTTTGGATCATGTCTGCTGTGTGATGATGACAGAATGTACATTACTGGGTGAACTAACCCTTTAACTCTGCTTAGGAGTAATCGCGCTACTTTGGGTAATTACAATTGAGCTCTAATAATGTCTTGATAACTGAATGTTCAATATTAATGAAGAATATTTTTGCATGTGTGGAGGGAGAAGACAAATATCGCTCAAACGTTCGAGTCGCGTCATCAGGCTGCAGTGCTTGTCACTTCCGGCCCGTGTGCTGCTCAGCGGAGTATCGTCACGTCCGCTGGTCTGGAGCTCAGAGAAGATGGCGGCTGTTGTCGTGAGCGCTGACGGAGGAGTGTCTCCGGTGGATTCGGGCTCGGTGTCTCCGCGTCTGCCCTCACCGTCGCCGGTACCGGAGCAGCAGCAGCAGAACAACCCGCTGCTCGGGCTGCCGATCGTCGCCATCGACACCATACTCAACTTCCTGACCTATGACGAGATCAGCCTGCTGAGACTGGTGAGGAGACAACAACAATGAGCGGGACTGCACTGACACACACACACACACACACACACACACACACACACACACACACACACACACACACACACACACACACACACACACACACA
>CAIGQV010019624.1:5148550-5161507 GCA_903798115.1 Danio jaintianensis | reverse complement strand
ACACACACACACACACACACACACACACACACACACACACACACACAATAGATGTTCATATCTGCACTCTACTATTATTATACTTAAAGGGACAGTTCACCCCAAAAAAATACATTTCTGTCATTATTCGCTCACCCATCACTTGTTTCAAACACAAAAGGAGATATTTTGAAGAATGCTGAAAACCTGTGAGACTTCATAGTATGTTTTTTCTACTATCGGAAGTCAGTGGTTACTGGTTTTCAGCTTGCTTCAAAACAACTCATTATGGTTTGGAATCAAATAAGGGAGAGTAAATAGTGAGTAAATTTAGATTTTTGTGTGAACAACCCCTTTAAGTAAAGCAAAACAGATTACACAACAGTTAACTTGCTACATAATTAAAGCGCATCCTCCTTTTTAGAGATTATCAGCTATATAGTTGCGTAACAGTCTGCCTCGAGCATGTAATTGTGAGTTATTTGAAAGATCTGGTCAGTGTTTGTTCATTAGTGAAGTGTTTAGTTGGCTGTGTGCTGGTAAAGTGAGCGGCTGATGGTCACATGAGGAGGTTATGTGCTCCGTGAAGTCATGCGTTTCATTCATCCTACATGTTCAGAAACACACACAAACACAGACTGAGCTTCAGAAATATATGCGGTTACACTTTATTATTTTAAGGTGACGTAGTTACAGTGTAACTATTCATTTAACTACTGAGTAATATTAATTTTATTACATAATACATCATTATGGTCACTTTATTTTAATGTATAATTCACGCTTGCTATAATACATCCATGGAACTTGTAACTACATCACCTTAAATGAAAGTGTTACCATATATGCTGTACTAGTGCTGAAATATGAGTAGAGATTGCACTGTATGCAAGTAATCTCACATAAACCTGTTTTTGGATAAGAGCTGAATCTGATGAGCCAGCAAGTCCCATTGTTCATAGTCTGGATGAACATTACTGCAGTTTTTATGGGTCATTTCATTTTAAGTGTTCTGTTTAATACAAAACTGCTCAGTTCCTAATTCATGACTTATTCATTGTTCACTCACTGACCCCCACACACACACACACACCATCATGTGGTCAGTGGTTTGGAGCTTTTAAATTATAGTGTACAATGGGGCTAAAGCCACACCTCGAAGAAAATGTGCTTTTCGTTATTCCTAGAAGAACGTGTGATTGAGTGTGATTTATTTTTAATAAACAGTGATAAAGCAACATGTGCTGCGTGCTGAGAGAGGTTTTTGACTCTGGGCAAAAGGGCAGCCAGTATTGATACAAACACTTCAGATAAACAAATATGACTTGTGTAGCATCTAAACATCTAAAACTTGTTCAAAATAGGTCTGCGTGATATATTGAGTGATTAGCAGAATACTATATGCAATAACTGTATAGCAGAGAGGTGCGGTTAATATTTTGGAGCAGGCATTTCTGTGTTGCGTGCATATTACGTTGTATATGTTGTTGTCTATCTTTACCTTTATTAGGCCCAGTGATTAGCCTGGGAGGCGAGGTATAAAAAAATAGAAAAGTTCTTTAATTATATATGATATGGTTAATATATTTTTTACTGGTTTTCATTATAAATATATATAAACACATCTCTGTTTTGAACCCCCAAATTAATAAATGACGTGAACCATCTTTGTCTTATATTGGTATAATTTCTGTACCTTTTCCATTTTATTGGGCGTATTTCCAGTCTTTTTAGCAATTTCTCATTTCTTACAAAAATCTTTACAAAAAACATGAAATATTAGATCAGATTATCACTATCATCTTCACGCTGCGGTCCACTACTGTCAAAGAGGAACCATATTTCCACATGTATGTGTATGGAAGGTGCTGCATTGAGTTTCTGTGCTATTTTCTGGTTATTAGGAAAAGTAAATTACTTGCGCCTTTAACTTGGGGTGCCTACAGATAAATCTTTACATGTATATTGATATTATAATATATAATTTATGTATAAATATTTTATATATAAATAAGCAATTCTTTTGTACATGTATATATGTGTATACATGAATGTGTGTATTTATGGATACATAATATACTGCGTACACAATTATGTGAATACAAACTGTTTTATGCATTTAGTCACGATTCATCATTAAACTGCTGTAGGCAATTGCAGTATGTTTGTTTGTGAAATTCAAATATAACAAAACTACATTCAAACTAAAACAACCCCCAAATCAAACAAGTTCTGAAAATAAAAGACATATTTTCATATAAACAAACTAAGGCTTTGCCTGCGCTCTTTCTATTTAACATTAGAGGCAAAACCACTGCATTTTAATCATGATCCAAACACAGATCCAGCACACATGTATCGTGAGCAGATTTTACTCTAAACTATAATTTGGAAATTTGAAGCAAAACAAAATGGTCTGACTTTAGTTTGGTGAAACTGTTGGAAAAAGACATTGCACACACTGTTCAAATAACACATCATCCTTACCTGGGTATTTACTGAGTAAACTTTGTTAATGTGAGCTTATGTTTGTCTGCTGTGGAGATGATTTTTCCAATATTTGTGCCTGTGCAGACATGCAGCCGCTGTCACCGCGTATAACAGTGCAGACTGACTGATCTTAACATGTCTGGGGCTGGCAGTACTTTCTTTACTGTATGATCTAATGTATAAACTAGGGCTGGGCTATACATTGATTTTATCGATTTACTTGAGAATGTAGTTTAGATCGATTTGTGTGAGCGAAAATCGTTTTTCACACATGTGACGCTCCCCTCTGGGTTCCTGTAGCCCCAGGGAAGAAATCCCTGAGAGAAATGTTGCACCCTATGAAATGGAAAACAACGCACAAACACACCCGCCAAAAGCCGGCATAATTCAGGGCTCTCAGTCATGCATTCACCGTGAGAGACACACACATTTGAACCTGCGTACCACATCTTGTGTTTCTTGTAAATGGATCTTGTACAATTTGATCTTTAAATAACAGCAAGGGTCTAGAGGGAAAGTTTTTATTTTATTTTATATTTTATTTTATTTTTTGTATTTTTCTTTTGTATTTTTTAAGGTCCTATAATTATGATATGCTTAAGCTAATTCTACAAATCTAACATTGCGATGTTTTTTTATTCTGCGATTTATATATTGCGATATAATTTATTATTTTAGATTGATTGGGATGATTAAGGGAGTGCATAAATTATAATAAACAATCTACAAGCATAGATAAATTCAATAAAGGAAAATATACAAAATAAATAAACAGCATTTTATTGTTTTCCGAGGAGTCTAACAGTATTCAAGTATACAGTAATTGAATAATCAAATGTAAAATAATACTGCATAGTCTTTGTTTTATAAATAATTCAATACAATTAATTACAAATGGTAAAAAGTTGCAAGAAGTTACAAATGGTACAATTTGTAATGCCTGAACACTTTTAAACCCCTCACACAGTCACAGGCCTCAAAAAACACTTGCGAAATGATTAATTATTATCCAGACTCAACATTGCACATACTCGCGATGTGACTATTGCGAATGATCACATTGCGATATCAATGCTTAAACGTTATATTGTGCAGCCCTAGATTGTACACAATGCGTCTCAAGCATGATGTGACTGTGATGTTGATCAGGTATAAGTCTTGTGCAAACTTTGCTCCTGTTCAGTCCAAATGTCCCAATGTAACACAACAAACCTCATTAATCACCTTAATGCCATCACAAAGTGGCTGTCGTCATGATTTGTGTTTAAATGCTGAAGGCGGGAACTGATTAGTGGGCTAATGAACTCAGACGGAGAATTCTGCATTGCATTTGTCCATACGGATTACTAAACCAGAGAAAATTTGTTTTCAAAATGACTCCTTTAGCTCTTTTGAAAGTGCACATTTCAGGCTTTAGATGGGTATGTCTCTCTTGTCAGAGAAGCAAATATTTGCGGAGAATCGCCTCTTTTAGCCGACAATATCCTGTTGACAGAAGACACAGAAAGAGAAAACACTCCCTGTCTGTTTTACAAATTTTAATGAAATTGACAGGCTTGTGTTTTTAGCCAAAAGTCTTTTACATGTCGTAGCCATATGATTTTCCCCCTAGTTTTTGTTGTTATCGTGCAGCCCTTCTGCCATTGCTTGATTTATTAAAAAGCACAAGTTAATATTCTGCTGTGTTTTTTGCATTTTGTTTTAGGCAAATGACATTGGCTTCAGGTTTAACCATATAAAGCTTATGAAGATGAATGGCACTGGTTGACGTTACTTTTCAAAGACACACAAAACAGCCGTACCTGATCACACCAGTGTCGAGTTGCACTGACATGGAAATAAGCATCATTTGAATGAACTCATCCTCCACGTCTGACACTTTGAGTTTTATCATTTGTAGCGCTGCACAATATATTGTTCAGTATCAGTATTGCTATATGAGCATCTGCAATAATCACACAGCAGGATCATGATCAGTGTTGAGTCGGGATTAATATTGATCAGCTCCACATGAGACACTGCAGTAACCGTGACACAGTGAAATTTGATCATTTGCATGTGTTTTTAAAGCATGTGACTGTGAGAATTTCAAGAGAGTTCAAAGCAGGAACAAGAAATGATAACATTAATTATTTTTACAATAAGATTTGTTGTATTTATTTCTAAGATGAAGACTATGCAGTGTCTTTTACATTGGATTATTGAGTTTCTTTACCTGAATACTGTTAGACTCTCCAGGAAACCGGAAACCACCACTGTTTATTTCACAATTATCTATGCTCTATTGCATTCATCTATACTTTATATATAATTTATGATATTATTTGCAGTTCATTTCCCTAACAATAATTCCAGTCAATCTAATTTAATGAATTATTTCCAGATAGAGCTATTTAAAGGTACCATTGTATAATGAAAATCTGGATATATCTAGGCATTGCTGAATAATAAAGAGTTCAGTATATGGAAATGACCACACTGTGAGCCTCAGACATCATTGTTTCCTTGTTCTCATGTAAATCCTGTTAGTGTAAAAACCCAGTGAAAAACATGGCAATCAGAACAAAACACAGACTGTACACTGAACATTAATATATATACGCCCCAGGCTGCGTTTGATTAGCCACAGTGTTTCCTACTGAGATTGCAACAATGATAATTTCCCCCTTATTTGTATGTTTATCTAAGCTTGTGTTAAACATTCAGTGTAGGTTGGAGTCTTATTTTGAGAACTGTGGAGGCAGGAAGACTAAAACCAAAGACTGTTGAACAAAGGGACTTTGGTAAAAAGCCCAACAACGATTATACATTAATTCTGCACCAACACAGAGGCATATTGTCAAATTTGCTGTGTATGGTTGTAATAAGGCAACAAATGCATGTATATGAGAGTGCTTAATGCACATTCATGCATGTCATGACATTTAGCTCTTACTGTCATTTTCTGGAGTAAAAGAATGACAATAAACTTCATAAAACTTTATGCAGAGGTTGATATTAATTCCTGCCTGGTTTTTTTATTTACATTAGAGTTAAAATACAGCTCTAAATACATCACTGTCTTTCCCTTTTGTTGAGTATAATTATAATTTGGCATATATTTAACTCAACTCAGAAGCAAACTACTGGTGGAATATAGCACTCACTCCTCCTAGCTGAAATAAATCTCTCCACCTCTTCAGTTGAAATGATTTAACAATCAACGATGTTTGTTCAAATATTTTTGACACATGAAGGATGATTATATTGCATGTTTGATTTTCAGAGTACATCATGTATGAGGGAGAGTGCAGGTACTGGACGAGCTGTGGAGTGTCAAAGCAGAGCTCATTAATATTCATGACCATTCCAAATATGGTCATTTTCGTTCTGGGGTCATAAATGAGCATATAAAACCATTTCTGGAGAATTCTGGAACTTACCCAAGCCACATACATACTATGTAGATATCATAGAACAATTGAATCAGTGCACTATATGCCACCTTTAAGCCATACAGTAAAAGTCTATTAATATACACCTACAACCAAAATATCAGATTTTTCCAATACCATGCAGCCCTAATTATGTGTCTTTTTGTTTTTTGGCAGCTAAATACCCAGAGATCAAGTCTCTGATGGGCCCTGACCCCAGGCTCAAATGGATAGTCTGCACGATGGTCGCCGTCCAGTTTTTGGCCTTCTACCTGGTGAAGGAGCTGTCCTGGAAATGGGTCTTTTTCTGGACATATGCATTTGGGAGTTGCATAAATCATTCAATGACACTAGCCATTCACGAGATCTCTCATAACACCGCTTTCGGCAACAACCGAGCCAAGTGGAATCGTTGGTTCGCCATTTTTGCCAATCTGCCTATAGGACTACCGTACTCTGCTTCGTTTAAACGCTACCACCTGGACCACCACCGCTACTTGGGTGGAGATGGTGTGGATGTGGACATCCCCACTGACTTTGAGGGCTGGTTCTTTTGCACGCGTATACGCAAGCTGTTCTGGATCATGTTCCAGCCGCTGTTTTACGCCGTCCGGCCGCTCTACATCAACCCCAAACCCATCAGCCAGCTGGAGCTCCTGAACGTGGCCATCCAGCTGTCCTTCAACGCGCTCCTCTACTATAGCTGGGGCGCCAAACCTGTGGTCTACATGATGATGGGCTCGATGCTGGGCATGGGTCTACATCCCATCTCAGGACACTTCATCGCTGAACATTACATGTTCCTCAAAGGCCACGAGACCTACTCCTACTACGGCTCTCTGAACCTGCTGACGTTCAATGTCGGCTACCACAACGAGCACCACGACTTCCCTAGCATTCCCGGACGACGACTGCCAATGGTGAGAGCAGTTATTCAGCTTCATTTGTACACATTTGGTCCATTTCAGCACAGACATTTAAAGGCTAGGTTAATTAGGCAAGTCATTAGACAACAGTGGTTTGATCTGTAGCCAATTAATAAATTATAAGGGCTAAGGCTATTAGCAGTTTATATATTTTTCGTAAATATATTGACTTATCGTGCAATACATGGACGTGACCTCAATAATTTTGGTGACTCAATGTATATTGTGCATCATGAACAATGCTTACTAACAGGTGAAGTAAAGGTGAATTTTCACATTTACTCTCGAGATGGTAGTATATGCAATATCCATATAGCAGAGAAGACGTTAGTTTTATGTGTCAAGCATTATGTGCTGTGTGCATATGTTGTTTATGCAAATCTGACCAATCAGAAGGTGCTGTTAGCTGAAGCTAGAGCTGAAAATGAACACTAATGCTGGGAGACGTGAGAGGAAAATCACAACAGCCAATAACAATCAGAATGTCTGCCGATGTTTCTGCCATTCGTGGTGTTTTAAAAGGTTTTTTTAGATTTAATTAGCTCAGAAAAAGATCTATTGCCTGTTTATTTTAGTATGATTATTACATATATATTTTTAATTGTTGATAAAATATCGCTTTTTTTTTTTTTTGTCTGTTACGTCATGAACTAACGTTAGAAGAAATAACGTTATCACATATTACATATCACATTATAGTGTGGCTGTAATTTGACATTTTACTGTTAGAAGTTTTATCTGCTTTTTAAAAATTGTATTATTATTTTTAAGTGGTTTTTCACCTTTATTATAATAGGACAGTAGAGATTTTAGACAAGGTATTAAGTTAAGAGAATTCTTTGGCAGCTGAAAGAAAAAAGTTTGATCCTTTTTGCTGATAACTTAAGCTTTTAAGCAGCTTAATGTGCTTTCAGTCTTTCACATCACACATCATAATGTAAATCTACTGGCTTAAAAGCCTAAGTTTACCACACAAACACAAAAACGGAGAAATAATCCATTAAAGGTTTTTACAGCACTGGTCAGATGTGTTTTGTTAGTTTGTGGTTTACACTGTTTACACACCACAACTATGTAGCTAAAAATGGAAACCTTTTCCTTGTGTTGTTGTAAAGTTTCACATATACACAACATTCTCATGTCTACATACTTGATGATTATATTTCAGTTTGGAGAAGAGGATGTTTGTCATGTGAGCTGTCATTAGCTACGTTTCCATCCACCTATTTTCATGTGCATTTTGGAGATGTGCATAAAAAAATCGGTTGATGGAAACGCCAAGATGCACATAAATGTTGAAAATGCGCTTAAATAACATATGCGCATAACTGAGTAGGATAAACCTTTTTATTGGATAAGAAAAGATGCGCATAAACTACGATGGAAACACTTTTACTGAACACATTCCAGTATGTGCATTAAAAAAAGGTGATGTGATTTGGTTATAAGAGATCATGTGATGATGAAAATGTGTGTGAATGGACAAAGCAGCAGGCTGAGCGCACTGTAAAACATCTGACATGTTGTTTTGGTCATTCTACAACGCCATAACCGTTTCAGTATTAGTGTTATTATATTATTAATGACCTCCAGAACTGTCAAGAGCGTCTGTGCTCCGCGTCTCACGCCTTCAAACACCACCACATGTTCATTGCGTGTCGGCGTTGTCTTCTGAGGTGAAAGTCATTTATTAAATAAAGAACAGATTGACGCAGCTTCTCCTACCACAGTAAATTCTGTTTTTACTGTTGATATTTGCCGCCAGTTCATCAGGAAGTGTCGATTTTGTTCTCTTTGACTCGCACGTCTTATATGCGATATTCCAGTTATGCACATAAATTGAATTAGCATTTTTGGATGGAAACACAGCTACTGACAGATGCATTAAAACCACAAAACTATTATTGAACTTTAATACATGAAGTAATAACATCCTTTCTATTCAAATGTCTCCCTCAACAGTAGACTAATAGCAAACAAATAAAAAACAGTTTCAGCTAAGATTAATAAAAGCTCTTGTGGTTTTCATAGTGAGTTGAACTAATGTTGTCTATTGGAGTCTTACTGTGCGTGTGAAAATATTCACGTTTGCTCTATTAAGCTAATAAACCAATTAAGCATTTGGCACTGTTATGAACACCACTGCATATATAATGTGAATATTCTTAAAAACCACTCTAAAAGTTAAAGTAATAAATGAATATTCACAGTATTTTGAAGTGACCACAATATCAGTATTGTGCATGTTCATTATCACCATATATTGAATTATTGAATATCGGCATATGATAACGGTGCCATTTCACTTTGCACTTTTTAAAATCAAGTTTTCAGTCATCTGTCGTATTAAAGGCTCCCTAGTTTCCCAAATATCTGCAAAAATATTATGGTATTTTTATGTTTTACAGCAGCTTTAACCCCTAAACCGTCACAGTCCGCCACTGGGACGCTTAAGTTTACTTCACTTTTTTGCAATTAAATCCTAAACTAATCATGACAAACTATATAACGTTGGAAAGGTCTAAGACTTCTGAACATATATTTCATCACTTTGTTTAGTTATTTAGGAAGAGTGATTCATTTAAACATATTTACTGTCACCTTACAACCTGTTGGACCATTGACGGTTACATTTTTAAATCATAATATTATAGTCTAAACAAACCAATCATGACAGACTATATATCATTTAAAAGCTTAAAATGTCTAGTTTCCAAAGCCCCTAAAGAGTGTCTCACACCTCCAGAAGCCCCCACATTCACTGCATTCATTGTGTTTTGTCTTCTGAGGCACAACTCATTTATTAGAAGTGAGGATTTTGTTTCTCATTGGATGGAAGCGCTGCTTTATTCGCTAATGTTTTATGCAATATTCCAGTTTTGCGGATAAATCTAATTAGCATCTTTGTATGAAAACACAGCTTTTGAGGTCATGCCACAGCATCTCAATCGGGTTGAGTTCAGGACTCTGACTGGGCCACTCCAGAAGGTGTATTTTATTCTGTTGAAGCCATTCAGTTGTTGATTTACTTCTATGCTTTGAGTCGTTGTCCTGTTGCATCACCCATCCTCTGTTGAGCTTCAGTTAGCGGACTGATGGTCTTATGTTTTCCTGCAAAATCTCTTGATTAAACTTTGGAGTTCATTGCTAGCATTGTAATTTCGACTTTACTGATGTGTGTGTGTTTCCTCCGGCAGGTGAAGGAGATCGCATCAGAGTACTACAGAGATCTGCCGTGCTACAGCTCATGGATAAAAGTGCTGTACGACTTCATCATGGACGACCAGTTGAGTCCGTATTCACGTGTCAAGCGAAAACTCATCGGAGATGTCAAGCAGGAGTGAGCGTACACACAGGCTTTTAGCAAACGCCACATTCATTTTAATGCTTCACCAAACCCTCTGAGCTTGTTTGATGCAGACGCTCTGAAGATCCAGACTCTTCTATTAATACAGCAAGAATAATTCTACAATGTTTTTTTTACGGTGTATGATTGAATAGGTCATGTTCATGTAGATCTACATGTTCAGTGTTCATCAGAGCTTCCTCT
This sequence comes from Danio jaintianensis, assembly GCA_903798115.1. Classification (NCBI taxonomy): domain Eukaryota; kingdom Metazoa; phylum Chordata; class Actinopteri; order Cypriniformes; family Danionidae; genus Danio; species Danio jaintianensis. The sequence goes on along the minus strand of CAIGQV010019624.1, from coordinate 5,151,149 downwards.
GTGATACAATACACTCATCTTCTGAAGGAATCAGTGTGTTTTTACAGTACCTGTAGAATGTTGATCGAGCGAGCGCAGTGTGTCTGGACTGTGTGGTCATTTCTTCGCTAGTCTTCATTATTTTAACATTTGGAATTTTTTATTTCACGTCAACTAAAAACAGCCTTACTGGAGTCTGATTGTTACCCATGTTAATATAAAATAAATATCTATATTCTCTACTGGTCAGCAGTCTGGACACTTCTCTTTGCACTCATCTGCTCATAGTATATGTAGATGCCGTTTAGGTTAGTCACAAACTTTTGTCCTTTTTCAATCTTTGGCTTGAGATTTGCTGCTCTGTTTGGGCTCACCGTGACCTCAGTGATAAATATGTGCAAATATGATCAGGAGAAATGTAAATTAAGACTTAAGTGGGGAAAAATATGCAATAAAATAATTAATATATAGACGGACTAAAGTCAACGTTTGAAGCGAAGAATATACATGAATATACAAAAACCTGAATGAGTGCTGTTAAATAGTTTTAGGACCGTTTTGATCCACTTCAGATGGATAGACAGAGATAGATATAGAGATACAACATCTATTTCTATATTTATCTAATCTAGATCTCTACATTATACATATAGATAGACTAGATATATCTACATATGTATAATGTAGAGATATAGATTAGAGAAATATAGAAATTATTTCTATCTATATCGATCTCTCTATCTATCTACATTTATACATATAAAATACATATAGCTATTTTTAAGACTTTCCCCCATGTTAAATGTCCATTTATCCTGAGCTTAATAAATAAATAAACTAATAGAAATGACTGTGTCATTAACTCTTACATATAACAAAATAATGTTACAGAAAAAGGCCACTCAATACAGAAATGTACAGAATTTTTTTTTTTAAACAAAACCGTGATAAACTAACACTGTTTTATGTGTGTTTGTAAACCATCTGACCTCAAGGTGAAGACATGCTGCAAACAAAAATGCATACATCTAAATGTACTTCAGACAAGATGCTCATTTATGTGAACATTGGCAATAATCTTCCATTAGTGAATGCAGGAGCTCACATTCAAAATGCAGTATTGTAACAGAACTGTACAGTTGTTCATATGTCAGCTGAACTGAGGCTCAGGAAATATCAAATCTAACGTCAACATAAACAAACGTTCAATTAAAAGTATTCTTCATTGTATGTTTAACAAATAGAATTATATTGGAAAGCTCCTACGCAAGCGATGACAAATTACACATCAAGCTCATTTTTTTAATTGTATAAAATAATATCAGTCACAATACTGTCAAGCAAGATCCACGTCAAAACATTGTGAAGCATGATTTCTTATCTACACTTGACTGCAGATCTAATTGTGTTCATTCATTTCTGTAAAAAAGCATTGGCCGAGATGAAGGATCAGCTTGAATGTTAGTCGGTGGTCATCTGCTCAGGGTTTCTCGCAGTCTTTCATACATTAACTGGTCCTGCAAAGAGGAAAATCAGAAACTGTGATTAATAATCAACAAGATGGACAAAGTGTGAATCACATGAGAGAGAGACATGCAGAAGCAAACGTCTGTGTTAAAATGGCTAAATAATTCTGTCCAAAGCTGCTGCAAATTAGAAGTAAATGCTAAAAGCCTGTACCCACTGACTTCTAAAGTGTTTGTTTTTTTTTCTATTATGGCAGTCAGTGGTTACAGGTTTTCTAGCATTCTTCAAAATATCTTCTTTAGTGTTCAACAGAAGAAACTCAAAGATTTGGAAATAGTGAGTAAATCTTCCTTTAAACGGTAAAAACCTGCATCTCTTCAGCTTTGTGTTGCAGTAAAGTTAGCCGTTTCAGCTGTGGTGACTAGTCTTTGTGTAATTGGATGCAAAGATGAGAAGTATATTAAAAACTACCCATGAATTAAGATGCTGATGACATCATATGATGGTCTTGTTTCCTGGACACCTGTAAACACCTTTAGGTCAAAGGTCAACACTCACCTTCTTGGACACTGATGGACGCACTTTCTTGAAGGCATCTTCAAAGTGAACTCTGCTCACTCTGATGTCCTTCGCTGACTCTGAAACACACAGTCAGTGCTTCTGGTTCAGGTGTGTTACCTCTAAGTTTGTTACCTGTGTGTGTCTGTGTACTTGTTGTCTGTGTGTGCGTGTTAGCTATCTTTGTATATATTACACCTGTATGTGTACCTGTTGGATGCATTACATGTATGCGTGTTACTTGTGTGTACGTGTGTTACCTGTGTGTGTTTGTGCGGGGTCCAGGTAAACTCTAAGAGCGTTCACACACGCCTCTCGCACCAGTGCTGACAGATCTGCACCTCTGAAACACAAACCAACAACACACTCAACACAACATGATACATTTATAATATCATCATAATCAGATGTACAAACTGACGTGAAAGTCTCGCAGCGTGCGTCATAGGCGATCTCCTCCAGACTGACATCTGAGTCCAGCTGGGGTTTGGTTCCACCCTGAGAAATCACAGAATTAAAGGAGCAAATGTTTATTCTGTTTTCATTTAGTGTCCTTCAGGTGAGTTTCTTTCTCCTGTTCACAAAAGAAGATATT
>CAIGQV010019624.1:5119256-5139953 GCA_903798115.1 Danio jaintianensis | reverse complement strand
ACACACGCATACACACACGGCAGCAGGACAGACAGACAAACACACACAACAGAAGAGCTCAAACCTCCAGAGTTTCATCACTGCCACCGAAATCCTCAAACTTTACTGAGGAGAACTGAAGCTCGAACACCTTCGCCTTACCTGAACAGCAGAACAATCATCCGTTATTACACTGCAACAACACACTTCTCATACGCAGAGTTTGTGTCAAATTTTTACAATTATCCAACTATTTCTGAAAACAACACAATATGCTTTGCTTGTCCAGAAAATGCTTCTTGATTACGGATTTGTAAATATTTGGACCAGAAACAAGACAAAAAAACAGTGATTTCTGCATAATAGGTGCCCTTTAGGACTGCTACAGCGGAGCTCATATGTGATGTGTGATTGATCACTCACTCTTTTTAGCTGGTACTCCAGCACTGGTTTCTGAATCCTCCTCCAGTTTGTTCTTCTTCTGCCTCTTCTGCTTTACACTCTTTGACTTCTTTTCCTTCTCCAGCTTTGATGAATCTCTCTGATTCTGAAAACACACAATGATATAAGACTTACTGTACTCACTTACTGACTATGGTATTGAACATTCTGACCTTTCGTATGTACAGTATGAGGCAAATTAATAGTAGACCCTTTATGAATATTGAATGAAGAAAGAAAGAATGAATGAATGAATAAATGCAAGAATGAATGCATAAACTAATGAATAAATGCAAGAATGAATGCATGAGTGAATAAATGTGTCACTGAATGAATGCATGCATGGGTCAATAAATGGATGAATGAATGAATAAATGCATGAATTAATGAATGAAAGTATCAATGAATGAATGAATGCATGCATGAGTGAATGGATGTGTTAATGAATCAATGAATGACTGAATGAATGCGTGAAAGAATGAATGAATAAACGCATGAATGAATAAATGCACAAATTAATGCATGAGTAAATGAATGAATGAATAAATAAATGCATGACTGATTGCATAAATTAAGGAATGAATGCATCAATGAATGTGTCAATGAATGAATGGATGTGTGAATGAACGTGTCAATGCACAAATAAATAAATGAACGCATGAATGAATGCTTAAGTGAATGAATGAATGTGTTAATGAATCAATGAATGAATGAGTGAATGAATGCATAATATAATGAATGAATAAACGCATGAATGAATGAAAGAATGCATCAATTAATGAATAAATGCACAAATTAATGCATGAGTAAATGAATGTGTCAATGAAGGAATGAATGCACGGGTGAATGAATGAATGAATAAATGCATGAATGAATGCATGAATGATTGCATAAATTAAGGAATGAATGCATCAATGAATGAATGCATGAATAAATCAATGAATGCATGAATAAATGTACAAATGAATGCATGACTGAATGAATGTGTCAATGCATGAATGCTTAATTGAATGAATACAAAAATAAATGTGTCAATGAATGAATAAACCCATGAATGCATGAATAAATGCACGAATGAATGCATGAGTGAATGAATGTGTCAATGCAAGAATGTGTCAATGAACGAATAAATGCATGCATGCATGGGTGAATGAATGAATAAATGCATGAATGAATGCTTAAGTGAATGAATATACAACAATGAATGAATGCGTCAATGAATGAATGCATGAGTGAGTGAATGAATGAATGACGCTTCAATAAAGAAAAGAACAGACAAGAATTCCACAACTGATTTGAGCTGTCAGCAGCAGGTAAAACACAGAGAGCTGATATTTACCGTAGTGCTGCAGGACTCGTCCTCACACAGATCGATGAGGATGCTCTCTTGTCCTCGATCTCCAGTTTTATCGATGATCCAGTCGTCGCTGAGGCTCCTCTGAGGAGTCGAGCTGCTGCCGGCGTTTGCTGCTCCTCTCTGATACAGCGACGTCAGGGAACTGTTCATGTGATTCGTGTGCTGGAGAAATTATATAAGGGGTCAGTTCACACAAAAATCAACATGTACTTATTATTTACTCACACTCAAGTGGTTATAAACATTTATGAGCTTTGTTATTATGAAGAATGTTGGAAACCGATAACCAATGACTTCCATAGAAGGAAAAACAGACACTATGAAAGTCAATAGTTACAGGTTTTCCAACATTCTTCAAAATATCTTCTTTTGTGTTCATCAGAAACAAATTCAAACAGGTTTGTGACAAGTGTGAATCTGAATCTGTCATTAAAATGTCTCATTAAAAGTAGTACTCTGACAAATTGTTTTATAACAGTCATTAATATTTAATGATATTTTAATGACGAATTGAATTTGTGCCACTGTAATTGAGGCCAGGAAAAATTAATAATGAAGCTGTTATAAAATTCATGACACAATTTTAACGGCCTAATTACAATCATGTTTATGACAGATTTATGACAAGTTATGTAGTCTTGGTAACATCAAGTTGTCATAAAAAAAACATCTCCAACAATGTCATCTTTGCATTTAAAATGACATAACTGACAGTTGTCATAAGCATGCATAAGAATCCATATATTAATATAAAGGTTATGAACACGTCCATCAAGTAAAACCGTACATATTGTGCCTTTAATTAATGTACTGCATTCATATCTGATTTGTGTAGTGGTTAAAAGTGCTGTTTTACTTCATGTTCAAGAATATCGTCCTCACTGTCTGTGCTGGATCCTGGGACGTGACTGCCATCGCTGGAAAACATCAGCACCAAATGAAGAGTGTAAACAGCAGAGTAATAATACAGTAAGCGCTGATGGATGTGGAAACTGTGTGTGTGTGCGTGCGTGTGTGTGTGTTTTACCCGTCCTCTGGGCTGCGTCTTGCTCTTTTAGCCAGATGTTTGTTTTCCAGAGCAGAGAATTCAGAATCAGACTCGCTGCATATCACCGCAAACACTGCACAGACGCCACATGAACACTACGTTCATCAATGCTTTATTTACACCCCAGGGGGATATATATATTATCTTTGCCATGATGACAGCACATAATATTAGACTAGATATTCTTCAAGACACTAGTATTCAGCTTAAAGTGACATTTAAAGGCTTAACTAGGTTAATTAGGGTAAAGTTAGGGTAATTAGGCAAGTCATTGTATAACAGTGGTTTGTTCTGGAGACAATCCAACACTAATATTGCTGAAGGGGGCGAATAATATTGACCTTAAAATGGCTTTAAAACAATTAAGAACTGCTTTTATTCTAGCTGAAATAAAACAAATAAGACTTTCTCCAGAAGAAACAATATTATAGGAAATACTGTGAGAAATTCCTGAATCTGTTCAACATCATTTGGGAAATATTTGAATTTTAAAACAAATAATAATCACAGGAGGGTGAATAATTTTGACTTCATCTGTATATATTATACAGTCCAATCATCTGATGTTGTTGATATGCATGCATGCAACTCTTAAAATCTACAACAGATTCCTTAAGTGATTGTGAAGAGGAACTAAAGTGTAACTCTAAAAGATTTCTCTCTAAAGCACAGATTTCAGTGATCCAGACCTTTCTCCACCTGAATCCTGAAAGCCGTCCTGTTCCTCCGGCCGTACTCAATCCTGCTCAAAACAACACACAACACACACACTCTGAGCTGCTGACGGGGATCATGTTTGTGTTATAATAATAATAATAATAATAATAATAATAATAATGCATTTTATTCGGAATATGGTTTCTTAAACTCAAAGAGCTACACTAGAAGATATTAAACACATAAAATAATGAAAAAGTCCAAAATACCTAAACAGGACAAAACAAAGCAACAATTAAAAACAAGCTTAAATAAATGTGCTTTTAATTAAGAGAAAAGTTATATAAAATGATATGAAAGTTATGCAGAGTAAAGGAGAGTGAAGGAAACCCACCGGAACTGCTGCTGAAGCTCAGACGCCATCGCTGAAACGTCAACATACTGATCATTATGTGTCTTCAGGTACTGGAAGACAAAATAAACACCCATCATAGAGTAAACAGAGAAATGCATGAAAAATCTAAACGTGTATAACAGTTATGGCTCTTTTTATGATTAATGTCAAGCCCTTATAACACTTTCACCAGCTTCTAAATTTGACCTTTAAAAAAAAATATATATATATATATATGAAGAGTTCAGATGCAAAAGCCTCTAAGTGCCTTTTTCTCCGACTTCCTATATCTCCTATATCAGTAATTTCACTGTTATGGAAAATAACAGGTTATTTTCATCACTCTTAACATGAAATAAACTGAACATAAATGTAAGAGGCTCAGAAAAATGCTCATTGTAGAGAAAAATTACAGACGGCACTTAGAGGTTTTTGCATCTAAATATATCTATATATTTATTATTATTATATAAAAAAGAAAATCCATATTAAATAAAATTCACCAAAAAAGAAAGAAAAAAAATGAAATCACACTTTTATAAGAAATTATTTACAAAAGTCATTTTATATGCAAAAAATGAACAATATATTACATTAAATGTTATTGATATCTGTATATTATATTACATAAATAATGTAATCTATTAATATAAAGCTTATTAAATGCATGTAAAGCATTTTCTCGTTTCAAACGACATTTGTGAAAGGAATATATGTAAAATAATCAGCATTGGATCAACAAATATATCTCAAAATTAAACATACTTGTTTTAAAACTGCTCTTGCATCCATCAAAGAATAAGAGATCATAGTACATTTAAATGTTCATTCATTCATTCATTTTCCTTCGGCTTAGTCCCCTTATTCATCAGGGGTCGCCACAGTGGAATGAACCGCCAACTATTCCAGTATATGTTTTACACAGCGGATGCCCTTCTGGCTGCAACCCATAACTGGGAAACACCCATACACACACACACACACACACACAAGGAAACCCACGCCAACACGGGGAGAACATGCAAACTTCACACAGAAACGCCAACTGACCCAGCTGAGACTCAAACCAGCGACCTTCTTGCTGTGAGGCCACAGTGCTAACCACTGTGCCACCCCCATTTAAATGTTATAGTGGTTTAAAAGATAAAGCAGTGGTAAAGAAAATAAAGATTTCAGATGATAATGTGCATTTTGAGGCCAAGATCTGATTCTTCAATACTGCCCACATAAAGAAATACTTTGGTAATTTATTATAAATACCATCCTATAGTACAACCCTTTATTAATGAATGCTCCAGTACACTGTAGTATGAACTATAGTGAACTGATCAGCTGTAATAAACACTGTAGTATACTAAGATGATTTGAATCACCGTCCTTATCATACTAATAATTTCACTGTATGTGAGCATTACATGTGCACTCTTCTGTATTATTACGTCTTAACATTAGAATCAGAAGGAAAAGCTCTTTCTGATTTTGATTCTGATAAACAAATGAGCAAATACTGTGGTTTTCTACGACTATAGTGTATATTATACTACAATACACCACAGTAAACACTAATGTGTACTACAGTATTTATTAGTTTGTCACTATAGTTAATACTACAGTATGTTGGAGCATTCCTTAATAAAAAAGTTGTAATACTATAATATATATTCACTTTACTACAGTATGGAAGAAACACTATAATATACTAGAGTTAATATACTAGAGTATATTAGAGCTGTGTGTTACCTGATGGACTCTGTGTTTGAGTCTCGGGTCAATATTATAACCACCGCGGTTCTTCATGGCTCATCCCTCGACAGCAGGAGATGTTATTATTGCTATTATTTACACAAATAAACCCCTTTAAATGAGGAGGAAGAGCAGCACAAGTTTATACTTTCCTCTGTAGCATCTCGCTGCTGTACATGTGCTGAACTGAACACACGCTGCAGAACGCACGCGCGCCACCTACCGGCCCGGAGACTACACAAATAATAAACAACAACGTCATATATATTTACAGTCAAGCCCGATATTATTCATACCCCTGGAGAAATCTGACTTAAAGTAACTTCTTTTCGACCAGTAAGGTTTTTTTTTAATATCAAAAATGACTATATTTATTATCTCTTTCTCCCAAAAGGTAATAAGACTATGTACAACAGTCATCATTGTGGCTTTTATTTAAATTTGAACAGGAATTTGCCAGGGTTATGAATCATTTCAGGCTTTATTATATATAAAATATGATATATCTATTATATACATCTAATATGTAAGTAAATATTATAATATAATTAATACTTAGGAACAGCACGGTGCACAGTGTGTAGGTAGCACGATCACCTCACAGCAAGAAGGTTGCTGGTTCGAGCCTCGGCTGGGTCAGTTGGCGTTTCTGAGTTTGCATGTTCTCCCCGTGTTGGCGTGGGTTTCCTCCGGGTGCTCCGGTTTCCCCCACAGTCCAAACACATGCGCTATAGGGGAATTGGGTAAGCTAAATTGTCCGTAGTCTATGTGTGTGAATGAGAGTATATGGGTGTTTCCCAGTACTGGGTTACAGCTGGAAGGGCATCCGCTGTGTAAAACATATGCTGGATAAGTTGATGGTTCATTCCGCTGTGGTGACCACTGACTAATAAAGGGACTAAGGCGAAAAGAAAATGAATGAATGAATACTTACATAATAATATGATAATAATATAATTTGACTATGCCCATAAATACCCAGAAGTGCAATATATTCATAGCTGAATATATTGAAATTTATTTATTTTTTAATCTTTTTTCTTCTTGTTGCATGTGTAAATATATTTACATATACATTCATTCATTTTCTTTTCGGCTTAGTCCCTTTATTAATCTGGGGTCGCCACAGCGGGATGAACCGCCAACTTATCCAGCATATGTTTTATGCAGCGGATGCCCTTCCAGCTGCAACCCATCACTGGGAAACACCCATACACACTCATTCACACACATACACTACCGACAATTTTAGCTTACCCAATTCCCCTATAGCGCATGTGTTTGGACTGTGGGGGGAACCGGAGCACCCGGAGGAAACCCACGCCAACACGGGGAGAACATGCAAACTCCACACAGAAATGCCAACTGACCCAGCCGAGGCTCGAACCAGCGACCTTCTTGCTGTGAGGCGAACGTGCTACCCACTGCGCCTTTACATATATATGTGACAGTATATTTCATGTTTCATGTCATTTAAGTTTATAAAATATTATACAAGATATGAAATGTGACACAAATGCATGGGCACCAGAAAGAAAAATAAATAAAAAATTGTGTGACAAAAGGGCCAAAATCAAATATTTAAATGTTTTTGACATGTATTTAAATACACGGAAATGTATGTATTACTCATATTTTTCAATCTATGTGACTTCCATATGGGTAATATGACATCACAAAACTAAAACGTGAAAATACAACTGCATTCAGCAATATATAGACAATATTTTCCAAGAGCATTTAATATTCATAACAGATTACAGCAAACAAGTAAACATAATGCAGACAGCCAGAGATATTATTATAGAGTAAGTTACTAATAAAAACTACAGTAATCAATTTCACTTGAAATAACTGATGATATTGTTAACTGATATAAATGTGTATATATCAGCGCTGTCAGAAGATTATCAGTAATTGATTGCATCCAAAATTGAAGTTATATAAAAATACACACATACAGTATATATTTGAGAATTTTTTTTATTTATATTTATAAATTAAATATTTATATCTAATACAAATAATATATAAATATATGTGTCAATATTTGGTTTTGTATTTAACTTAAAAAAAAACAAAGAAAACGTGTCCTTGAGGATGCCAGAGGTCAGAGGAGAATGGCCAGACTGGTTCCAGCTGATAGAAAGGCAACAGTAACTCAAATAAGCACTCGTCACAACCGAGGTCTGCAGAAGAGCATCTCTGAACACACAACACGTCCAACCTTGAGGCGGATGGGCTACAGCAGCAGAAGACCACACCGGGTGACACTCCTGTCAGCTAAGAACAGGAAACTGAGGCTACAATTCACACAGGCTCACCAGAACTGGACAATAGAAGATTGGAGAAACGTTGCCTGGTCTGATGAGTCTCCATTTCTGCTGCCACATTCGGATGGTCGGGTCAGAATTTGGCATCAACAACATGAAAGCATGGATCCATCCTGCCTTGTATCAACGGTTCAGGCTGGTGGTGGTGGTGTAATGGTGTGGGGGATATTTTCTTGGCACACTTTGGGTTGATTAGTACCAATTGAGCATCGTGTCCATGCCACAGCCTACCTGAATATTGTTGTTGACCATGTCCATCCCTTTATGACCACAGTGTGCCCATCTTCTGATGGCTACTTCCAGCAGGATAACGCGCCATGTCATAAAGCGCCAATCATCTCAGACTGGTTTCTTGAACATGACAATGAGTTCACTGTACTCAAATGGCCTCCACAGTCACCAGATCTCAATCCAATAGAGCACCTTTGGGATGTGGGGGAACGGGAGATTGGCATCACGGATGTGCAGCCGACAAATCTGCAGCAACTGTGTGATGCTATCATGTCAATATGGAGCAAAATCTCTGAGGAATATTTCCAGTACCTTGTTGAATCTATGCCACGAAGGATTAAGGCAGTTCTGAAGGCAAAAGCGGGTCCAACCCGGTACTAGTAAGGTGAACCTAATAAAGTGTATATCATAATGTGCAGATCGTACAGTAGGTGACAGTGTAGCCCGCAGAAACAAAAGGTGCGTGCGCCATGACGTCACATGCCAACGCTATCAGTGAGCGTGCGCGCTCCCCTGCGCTCGCTCACTGGAGAAAATGGCGAATTTGTGCACGAAGCGGCTCTGCACGAACGAGAGGTTTACAGTTCGCCAGGACTCGGATTGCTGGAGGTCTAAACTCATTCGCAGTGTGGGTAAGAGCAGAGCACTCCACACACAACACCTGCTTACCGCTTTTACTGTTTCTTCACGTTCGTTTCATTGAAATCTGGAGACTAATTCCTGCAGCTAACTTGCTAATAAGGCTAACCGTCAGGATCGGACCAAACCACGTTCAATATTTGATCTTCAGCAATCGAGTAATCACTACAGATCATAAACACGATCATCTGTTGTAAATTTGGTCTATGTTTCGTCAAGGTTTTGTAATTAATCTGCAGTTCTGTGGACTGGCCGGGCTGTGCGCGCTCACGGTCGACCGAAAGTTGTTATTGTTTTTAAAGCGCGCTCTTGTTTACTCGGCCTACATTCAGGAGATGATGAATAATTGTGAAAGTAGATGAAACAAAGTGAGAATTGTCGCTCTTTGCCCCCCTGTGATGTCACCGGTCTGGAATGACGTCAGTCCGGATTGAGCTGTCAACGTGAAGATGAGAGAGATGCTTGTTTTCTGACATAATAATCCTGTCTGACGCTTTTATTCTAAACATTTTTAAGCTTTTGACTATTTAAACGGCTTGTGATGGACAAAAATGAGAAGAAATGCGTAGGGCAGGGTGTATTTGTGTTGATTTATAGTGTTTTTGAGCCGAACTATAGTTTATATTTGAATTAATCTCTATGTTGTGATTCTACAGTTGCTGTTGTAACACAGCTGTAGTGTTTAATCTACTATGGTAACACAACAACTGTAGTAAAGTAAACAAATGATTAATACTACTGTATATTATAAAATACTACTATAGGGTATATTATACTACAATACACCCACAGTTTAGTTACTGTAATACAAACTACAGTATACTACATTATTTATTACAGTTTACCGGTTCACTGTAGTAAATACCACAGCAGTTTGTTAATATAACATGTTTTATGAGTATAAACAACTACAGAGTTTTTGCTTTTCCATTATTTTCTGTGTAAAGCCCAATTTACACTGCAATTCTGGCCACAATTTGGTCATCTGACTGCAAAAAAAGGTTTCATATATGAATGGCCCCTTCTTCTCAGAGCTAAATGAGGAATTGTTCAGTTTGTTCTAAGTTATGACCTTTGTTTTGTTAGTGTTGAACACGTTAATAGTTTTATTCTGATGCTGATAGTTATAGCCAGAGAGCAGAGCTGGTGGTATTAGCTGTTTCCATCCAAAGGTACATATTAGATTCATTCACAAACTGTAATATCTCATAGAACATTAGTTAATAAATCAGAGTTTTCATCCAATGAGACACAGAAGAGCATGAACTCCTCAGCTCCTGCACAGATATTACTGAGAGGAGTGTAGTGTGCTGCAGTGTTGGGATTCTCCACTGTGGTGTTTGTTCTCCTCTAATAAATGAGCTGCGCCTCAGAAGACCAAGACCAAACGCAATGAATGCGGTGGCTTTTGAAGGCGTGAGACGGGAGCGCAGACAGATGCTCAAGACAGTTCTGGAGGGAATAATAATACTGAAGCACTGTGATGACGGACGGTCACAATCAGCACAACAACATTTCACATCTGCAACAATGGAAAGCTTAAGGATGCAAAAGTTCATTCATAAAAATCAGTGGATTGAAAATGTCCTGGATGACAAAAGGCTGGCTGTGTCTAAACATGACGACAGTATAAAGCAGAGAGAGTCCATAGTGCTGCTAGTGTCAGTTTCTGAAAACTCAGGAGGAGGAAGTCAAGTTTCAACCATAGGGGTTTTGAAGTTGAAAGGGAAATGACATACTGGATGGCGTAGACTAAATGCACAGGTTTCACTACGGGTGCAATAATACAGACTTCTCACTATTCGATTCGGTTTTAGGTCACAGTTTATGATATGCTCAGTAAAAAAGCACTGTCAAATAAAATAAAAAACTCTACAAGAAAAATACAATCAGAATCAGAAATGCATGTACACAATACAAAATGAATACAATATAGCAGAGATAATACTAAAATAAACAGTGATTTTCAGGATTTTCATCTATCTACCAGTAGTTTTCAGTTACATAAACTGAACATATCTAATCAAATAACACTGTATATAATCTTCACTGTATAATTTAAATAAAGGTTAGCCATTACTGAGCTATTTTCAGTCAAGAGCTGAGTGATTTCATTATCTTTAGTTGTTTGAGTAATATTAAAAACACAGACAGCAGGAATAGGATGTTTTTACTGTACGACACAGCACAATGAGAAACTTACAGAAACACAATTTCCCCAATGTTTACTTTCCAAGGCATAACCAATAGAGTGCTGTCAAGTCGGACAGATGGACTTAATTATTGATCATAACTGAGTCCTACTGTACTGAGCCAGGCTTATTTGTGCATCGTAATTGGTCATTTAATCGCTGAGAGCCTTGTTTCAGCACATGGACACGTATTCTAACATGCACAGAGCTAGTTCAGAGAGTAATTAACGCAATGGGGAAATGTAAAATATTTAAAAGTTTATGCAAAATCGAACAATATTCAATATTATACAGAGTATTGCGGCATCCCTATACTGCTTACAGCATATGATGCAGGGTTTGTGTCTGTCAGTAACACTGGTGATTAGAAAGCACATACTGAAAAAACAATACAAAAATAACTACGGTCGAACTTGGACAAAATAAATCAACTAACAAAAACAAAGCTCAAGTGCCCTTGCTTGGTGGAGTATCATTTAAACCAGGGCTGTCCAAACTCGGTCCTGGAGGGCCGGTGTCCTGCTGAGCTTAGCTCCAACTTGCTTCAACACACCTGCCAGGAAGTTTCTAGTACATCTAGTAAAGCTGCGGTCACACTGCACTTTTCTCCCCATAAACTTCCATTCATACGCACGCCAATGCGTCAGACTGAAACGCAAGCTTGTGCAACAAGTTTCGCAGTTCGCTGCGTTGGAAAGTTCAAGCTTGGTGAACTCTGACCTGCAAAATCACATCACATGATTACATGAGACCAATCGAGGATCAAAACAGAAATTTAAAACATGGACTAATCGCATGCTTTTTTAATGTCTAATCATCTTGGTTAATCCCGCCCCTTTTCGCAGCACCATACAACAGAATTTCGCATGCACAAACTCTAGTGTGACCGCAGCATAAGAGCTTGATTATCTGGTTCAGGTGTGTTTGATTAGGGTTGGAGCTAAACTCTCCAGGACACCGGCCCTCCATGATCGAGCTTGGGCACCCCTGATTTAAACGGTACTCAGACTTCACTCTCAAGCTGATGGGACTCCAATGATGTTGTACAAGATACTATTTTATAGCCCTTTGATTAAACCATGATTGTAATGTATATTATCAACTCTTACTTAGTGAAAGTTTATCATTTGCAGTTTCAAAAGAGTTTAAAGTATTCAGGCACAAGCAGTTGTACCGTTTGTAACTTTAATAAAGTGTATTGTATTGGATTTAGGACTGCAACTAACAATTATTTTGATAATCTGTTAGTTTGGCGAATTTCTTTTTAAATTGTTATTATTATTTAATTATTATTTTTAATGTGATGAAAATTAAATGTTTTTTTGTATTTGATGTTTTGCTTCTATAAAAGCAGAAATCACTGAGGAACTGATTGTGAACGCTTGTCTTTCTCTGTACAGGTCTTGACAGAATCTCAGATTTGCTTCTAAGGACACAAATTCTGGATGATCTCAGGCTTTTAAACGGTATGTTTCTCAGTCCATATGTTCAAATAAAGTCTACAGAAAGAACAAGCATGTTTGCTTTAATTGAAGGCTCATATTGCTTTAGTATTTACCTCTTTATTTGCTCTGCATGTCATCCATGAGTTCAGTGTGTTGTGATCATTCAGAAGACCCTCATTCATGTATTTCTCCACTGTTCATCAGACATATTTACAGCACTGCACTGCTAGACAGAAGATTTAAAAAGGAATTACATGCAAATTAGTTGATGCCGATGGATACTGCTTGTTTGTTAGCATTGTGTGAAGAATAGGAGTTGATCTGTGTTGTGGATTGTTTATTGTGGTCATTTTACTGCAGTATTCAGAGGTTTCAGTGATGCAGACAGAATCATGGTAATAAAAGTGGAATTCACTGTACAATGTGGAATGTCATGGATAAATAAATCAAAATTAGTGCTTTATACTTATTCATGAGCCTTTCTGGTGTTGCTGCGTTGTGTGTTATAGATTTAACAGATTTTAAAGCATCATGATTAAGTATAGATGTTTCACAGTTCTTAAATACAACATGTTTACATCTCATACATGGCAAACCTGCAATCAAAAGGTGTTTACTGTATTAAAGCCTTTGTTAAAGTTATTATAGTTCTAGCTGTTGTCATTGTGAGCGCAGACAAAGATTCTCATTCAAAGCTATTGAAACGTCAGCCTCAGTGTCTCTGGTGAAGTACAGTGTGCTGCCTAGCAACCGTTTCCATGCGCACTCCTGCATTCAGTGCTCTTTTGTCTTTGTTTTTACCATGGAGATGTTTAAACTCTTTTCCACTGATCAAATGCAACCATTTAAAACACGCTGTTTAGTCCAAAAGGCTGACTGCAGAAACCCAGTGTTTATATGGTGTTTGTCACAGTTTGAGCTAAGTATTTTTAAATAATTATCATTTATTTTTTATGAATGCACAGTTAGTTACTCAGTATATTTAAAGCTAGCACGTTTTCACTAGTCCTAAAGGCAACAATTAATCTGTTAATCTGTTTGTTTTGGTAATCTTTAATCAAAATCTGCTCGTCTGCTTCAGCTCTGGAATGGCCGTCTTTCTTAGATGTCAGTTTGACGGATCGGGCGATATATGCTTAGCCACGCCCCTCTAACTGTGAGTGAAAGATGAGAGGAGGAGCTCCATAATAAACCATGCCCTCTACTTAATATCTGTTTCTCAATTGAGAAGTTGCATCTTTTAAAGGTCCCACGAAGTGCTTTAAAATGTGTATTTTGTTTATTATTTAATATATTTGACCTAATCTCAACTGAAACATGGAGAGAGGGCGGGGCATGGAATAGCTCCTCCCCTTTTTAGAAAACTGCCAATAGCGTTTTGTTTTTTCATAGCTCTGCCAGTGAGAGTGGTTGAGCTCAAGCGCATCAAATGAAAAGGCAATTAGAAAAAGGGGGCGGGGCATGTCAGGCACTAGAGAGCATTTGATTGGTCAGAAGATTTGACGAGAAACTGAAGTATGAGGAGACGACAAAAAACATTGATCGATTTAGGTGGAAATGACAAACTGCATCTTTGGATGTTTATATCTCCTAAACGTGAATTTTGTCACTGTTTTGGAGCACACTAGAGTATAGATGTTCTTAAGACTAACATCTCAATAACTTTATTTTAATTTCATGGGACTTTTAAGGCGAGTCCACACAGGCTGAACCAAGCGTTTTAAAATGAAACTGTCGAGTCTACATAGGACAGATCTAGTTACCGAGCAACCCTAACAATATGCCGTTAAAGAGCGATAATATATTTTATTAAACAGATTTCAAAACTATTTAGAATATTAATTATTCTAAATGTGAAACAGGACCATTAATGAGAAACGCTGCTTTTGGTAAACATGTAATCTGCGCAAGTTTATCCACTTAAAAAACTATTGTTTTAGTAATCTTTAATCAAAGTCTGAGCATCTGACATGAACTTCTGGTTCATGTGGACTTTAACGCTAAAATGACAGTCTGACTTTCAGCTGGTGTTACTTGAGGATCTGAATAAAAATAATTACTAGTGGTGTAACGATAGTCAAGTCACAGTTCTAGGTCACAAAACTGAACTCATAATGCAATACAATCGTGATATTACAAGTGGTATATATTGATGTAACGATGAAACGAGCTGGTTGACAATTCAAATATGTGTCGATTCAAATCAATTGAAATGCCAAATAAAGTGTTGATAGTGCAGAAGTGCTTTGTTTACATCGGTAACCATGGAAACGGGAAAATCGCCCCCTGTTGACAGAGTGAATCTGCGGCTCGTTCAGCTACTTTGAGGTTTTCTTTGCGTTTCTTAAAATAAAGTCAGATCATTCTGTATTTGCTTCAGATTTAGAGATTCATAAAAGTATAGCTGGGTTTGCATACTAACTAAAAAAAGAGAATTAACATGTGTTTCAAGTTGTTAGAGTGGCTGGCTGTAGTATTGGTAACCTAGCAACCAACAGTAAACAAGGCAAACATAATGGAGTCACGTGGATGTAATATTTGCTTTGTCAGAGTATTCTCACATTATTCGCATTAACATTGTTATGCACAAGTTGAAAACCACCTCAAGCAAGTGTAAATAAAAAACAAATTAGGAATTACATATTCGTTTCTCATGCGATACTTCAAAATTCGGTCTCTGTTTGCTTGCGCTTATATTAATGTTAAGCACACACTTGTATAAAACTATATATCACGTATTGTTTACATCAATTCTTAGTCACAGTTTTGTATCACTCTTGATATATAGCAATGCATTGTTACACCACTACTAATTATACTGATGTGCAGAAGCTTTGACTGATTGACTGTTTTCATGCCCAGAAAGGGAGCACTAGTTCGTGTGTAAACCCTGCAGTAGTGTGTACTGAAGTAGCAGTATTGGGTACAGTACAGTATCTCTCCCTTCCCTGCACACACGGTTGAATTCTGCCTCTTCTTTTGGATCCACAGATTGTAAGCCTGCGAGTGTGTCAAATTCATCATATGATGAAAAATGTCTTTTCTGCTGCTTAAGACGAGAAAAAGTGAAGGTAGTTTTTTTTTTTGTTCATTTACATTTTGCCCTTCTTTCCTAATATGTCAAGACACCTTGGCAGAACCGTTTTGATTTACCTTCTGTTTTTCTTGCACTAGCTATGCTATGGATGTTAATTTGTATGTTAATTTCATTCTCCATGCTTAATGAATACATTTCAGTACATGTTGCATGTGTGTATGTAGAAGAACACATCTCCGCCATTATTGTCTCGTTTTCCCCTCGTCAACAGGAGCATATAACTGCACTCAACAAACAGATTGTGGAAAGTGGAGGAAAACCTTTACTGGGTAAAGACCCTTCTAATATCAGCAGGCTTGAGTGGCAGTCCGAGGAATTCCTCAATGCAGTGTTACACAGAAATGGTGAGTATCGCTGGCATTTTAGTGATAATATATATTCTATAGGACTGTCCTGCTTTTCATGACTGCGAAAAGCTTATGAACTCGCTCAAAGAGGGATTCAGCAAAGTGTACCAGCATTCTAATATTTTGAATTTGTATTATAGATTAATGTTAAAAACATATTGGCTGTGTCCGAAATTGCAGACTTCCATACTATATAGTACACTAAAATCAGTATGCGAGCCGAGTAATATGTACGAATTCATAAGCTGCATCCCAAATGGTACACTATGCACTTATGCACTTACACACTTAACAGCATAGTATATGTATGTAGTGTCGTCCCAAATGGAACACTAATGGTTTTTTTACTAAGCGGAAATTCAAACCGTTTCCCAGATGATGTTTGACGGTTGCCAAAATAGTCAAATAAATTACCAGACTACCAAATAATACCTGAGTATAACCACATTCACCATCGGGAGGCGCTATAATCACTCTCGTAGGAAAATACTGCTTTCACAATCCAAAATAAATAAAGTCATCCAACATGAGCACCCGAAAGCTCCGCCCCTTCCGCTACGTGAGCAAAGCTGCGGTCGTTGAGTGCGTGAAGTGTCCAACATAACACACTTCATTTTACCGGTTAAATAAGTGCATCATCCGGGTAATTAAAGTGCACTTATTATTTTTAGAGTTTTCAGTGTGAACGCACTACTTACACTATTTATACTACAAAATGGCATAGAATAGTGCATATGTATGCGATTTGGGACACACCTATAGAATTCGAAAAACAGTATGCGAGAAGTACCCGGATGACTTACTACTTCCGGCGAGATTCTGATGTCCCATGATGCCCCGCGAGAGAATTCATGAATGGGAGTGAAGCGATGCAACTCACGTGGGTAGGTCACGTGATCATGACAAAATGGCGGATGTAGTACGTCCGAGTTCCATTCATACTGCTCACATTCATACTGTATAGAACATACTTTTCTAACGGCTGGTGGTTTTTAATTGTGCTTATTTTTAATTAATTGTTTTTGCATTCAGCAAAGTGTTACCAGGAACATTTTTAAATTTGTATCATATATTAATGTTAAACATATAATTGAAGTATTAATTTGTTTGTGGGTTTTTAATTGTGTATTTATTAATAAAATGTTTTTGTCGTGAAAATAGCCATTGTTGCTGACGTGGCATTAAAATATTAAGTATATGATGACGATGATGTGATAATAAATGTGACCTTGGATGACAAAACCAGTCAAAATTATATATATTTTTTGTGTAATGCCAAAAATATTTTGAATAAGTAATTTTGACATTTTAATTAAGACATTTTATATGTTTCTTATAAATATTTGGAACTTTTCTTTAGTAATATGCATTAAGATTTTAATTTGCACAATTTAAAAGGGGATTTTCTCAGTATTTATTTAATTTTTGGTCCCTCAGATTCCAGATTTTCAAATCGTTGTATCTCGACCAAATATTGTCCATAACAAACCGCTTATTATGAATTAATAAGCTTTCCACTGATGAAATAAACCTCAGTTTTAAATCCTAAACTGATTAAAATGACTGAAATATTTACTCTAGTCAAAGAGAAGATTAATTTGAATTAATCCATTGTGTAAATAAATGTATCATCTGCATAAGTGTATGTTTATATCCTTGTCTGTCTCTGCTGCTGTTTTGACTGAATCTTGTGACTGAATAATATGTAGGTTAGTGTTTGCTCCATTCAGCCATCTTCATTTCTGTCTTTGGGTTTCATTAAATAATTATTCAACTATTATGTCTCAAAACAATGTTTTGCATCTGAAAGTTTCATTTTGTGGCCAGCAGCCGTTTAATAATTGGGATAAATTACATCAAGCCGGTTGTTATCTCAGAATAAACCCTTCAATATTCTATAACAGCTGCTGATAAACTTGAGTTTTATTCTGCAATAACAAACAGCTGGATGTATTTAATCCCTTCCTTATCACACATTTCTTATTCTGCTGAATCATTTGCATTCATTTTAACTTAAATTTGTCCAATTGTACTGTTAATACAGAATACACGCCAAGAATTCCCGATCCGCACATCCCCGTGGTGGCTTGTGGTGTCATGCAGCAGATGCTCAGCAAATTAACTACATATTATACCTCAAGAAACGGCTGCTCTCAGGACATCTTTCAAGACAATGGAAAAAAGGACCAAAGCCTTGTGAAAACCAGCCGAGTCTCTTCGTCTGCTGCTGTCGGTGTGGCATCTGCTCAGAATAAATTCATCATGGTGGACCAAGACGCCCCTCTGGACCTCTCTGTGAAAAAGATCAAAGTAGAAGACATCCAGCAAGGTAAAGAATAGAGTTATGAATATATATCATATAAACTGCTACAAAAAATAGATTTTAAATGATCTGTGTTGTTCCTATAGATGGAGTTCTTGACCTTTCAACTAAGAAGAATTTAAGCAAAGACCATATGTGTTTAAAGAATTCTCATGTCCACGTCAGTCCGGCTGCACGTTTGGTCAAAAGGTAAAAGAAATCAGATTATGACCAAGTTCTTAAGTCTTATTTTCTCATCATGTACATACATGTATACAATAAGGTTCCATTAGTTGGTGTTAGTTAATGAATGCACTAACATACCGTAATAAGTGTATTATTCATTATTTGTTATTTATTCGTCTGTGTTGACATTAATGAAAAATAAACTTGTTTATTATTAGTTCTTGTTAACTCACAGTGCATTAATAATAACAAGAACAACTGTGGATTTAATCAATGCATTAGTTCATTCTTAGTTTGTGTTATTAAATACATTAACTGAAATTAACACGTTGAATTACTCTTTGGAAAAACCCTGGAATGTTGCTGATGCTTATTACAAGACTTTGTACTTTTATGACTTTGACGAAATTGACATTGATTACAATATAAGTTAGTCTTCATATATGGTTCTTTGCCTGATAAAGGTTTAAAGGAACACTCCACTTAAAAAAGTTGTGAAGATGAGTTTTACCATTGTTGAATCCATTCAGCCGATCTCCAGATCTGGCAGGAACACTTTAAGCTTAGCATCTCGTTCAAAAATGACCTCATTATTCATCAGACTTCGTACACTATGTAACTGCAAAAGTGTCAAACTTTAAATGAGAAAATTATTGAAACTCTTTCATTTTTGAGCAAGATGCTAATGGTCTATTCTGAAGTGTTCCCGCCAGACTTGGAGATTGGCTGAATGGATTCAACAATGGTAAAACTCAACAGTTTAACTCTAGGAGAGCCGTAAAATTACCCTATTTCCAAAAACACTGAGTGTTCCTTTAACTGATGGAAGCTGTAAAGTGTGATCCAAGCATTTCAGTATTACCCAGATATTTATCATAGCTTTTTTTGCTCGGTCTTTCAGGGACTCCATTGATCTGAGTCTTGCCCAAGTGGGGGATCTACAGTCGGCCTCCACTTTGGAACAGTTCATGTCTAAGCTGTGTTTGCATCATCAGCATCAGATAGTTGACGCATTAGGATTTTTACAAAGCGAAGTCAAGACCGTGTCCAACCATTTCCAAGCACCCATTTCAACCTTGTGCGAGAAGCAAGCAACAACCAGCTGCAGTAATGTGTCCTCTGAAAGCAGGTCTGAGGTTCAGCGGCCTGAAAGAACTTGCTCTGTGGATACTGCTTTGAGCATTAAGACTCAATCTGTTGCTAGAAGACAAAAAACTACTGTAGAGGATTTAATTGCTGATGTTAGCAGTATTGCAACCAGTGAAAAAACAGTTGATCTTTGTAAGAAGGAAGATTTCTCATCTTCATCACCTTGTGGAACAGTTGTTGAGCCGGGAAATACAAGTTCTCCAATGACAAAGACGACTACTGATCATCAGGAAATTAAAAAGTCTTTAGGTTCAAGCCTTCAACAAGTTAAACATGGTGATTCTGTAAAGAAATGTCTGTGCAGTGCTGAGCGGTGTACATGTACTGCGACATCTGATCAAGAAGACCTTCTATCAAAACATAAAACCAAGTCCTCGGTTGCTCAAAATGAGGACGCAGTTGTAAACCCCTCCACGGTTCACAAAACATCTGATGTTGTTTTACCAGTTTCTTCAAGAACAGCCAGGAAAAGCAGAAAAGGGTCATGCCTCAGGCCAAGGAATGGCTCTTTAAGCTGTATTATTAGTGATCCTGATAGCCACTGTGACTTGGTTTATATAAAAAAATCAATAATAGCATGTCAGCCTCAATCTCGCAATCGACTTCATCCACGACTGAATGCCCGAAAGAGCACAAGAGGGCACAAGTACGTTGAGGAGTATCTGGAGCTAAAAACCGTCCGTACACTAGCACGTAAACCTATACATGATTCCGTTGGGAATTGTCCCGTGCGTTTGGCAGACTTGCAAACTTCAGTAACTCCGAGGCAGACTCTTTCTGGAAGTGTTCCTCTGGTAAATGCGCCTTTTACAGGGGACTGCATGAAAAGCATTATTCAGAAGTTATCATCGGAGCAGATAGTGGAGGAGGAAATTCCAGGAGATGTGGTAAAAGTTACCGGTATAAGTCTGACGGTTGAAACCAGTCACACTGATAAAACTGAAACAAATAGCCAAATTTCACATGAGCCTTCATGTAAGGAGAGTGAAGCAAGTATGCAGCCAGATGTGAGTTTAGAAACTGTGAGTTGTACTCCAAATGCAGTGGATCAAGAAGAAGACATGGTAGAAGCCAAAGAGTCCACAGAAACAACCGAAATGGCTGTAGAGAAAGAACAGTGTGATCCCCCAGTTGTACCTATTGAAGAAGAACAGTGT
>CAIGQV010019624.1:5103362-5114948 GCA_903798115.1 Danio jaintianensis | reverse complement strand
TTGAATTGAATAGGTGGAGTTTGACCTCACATAGCTACGGATGTAATGGGTGGAGTCTCACATCATCCAGCTCCGCCTCTCTAAATATAATGGGTGGAGTTTGACATCATATAGCTCTGCCTCTCTGGATGTTTACAAGGATACATTTACATACATATATACAGAAACACACACATATACCTGTATTATTACTATCTGTGTCTTAATAAAGAGCAGAACATGAATAAACCAAATATACCTGCTTGCTGCTGAAACTTGGTTGGTTTAAAGCAGACGTAGATGCTCATAATCACACATTTTAATGAATGAAAAAGGAGGAAGTTCAGTAAACATTTTGGTGGCGCTACTTACATTCGGAGTAACTGCAGTTAGTCAACGTAACTATCAACGTAACATCAGAAGAATAAACAGCAAGAGCTCTTACATGTTCTATATGCAACAGCGACAGTATCTTTCACAATAAAGATTCTTGAGTTCATGATACGATGGTTGTGTCTGGCACGAGGTTAGATCGGACCAATGAAATCTACAGGAAGAGTCCGTAACCCTTTCCGATGATCCGTCTGCACTGAAGCGATCACATTGAAGATAACGTTCGTTCCCAATACCTCCATGTACAATAAGAGCAATACGTTTCCACAGTAGTGTAACAAAACAGGCTGGCCTTCTGGACAACACCAACCGAGTGGTTAAAAATAATGGACGTATGGTTCCATTACTGCAAAGTTCTTGAATGGTCTCGCAACTAAAAATATGGCAGCGTAAGCGTTTTCTTTCTCTTTTGGTCTGCGCTTGAAATGTTAGTAGCGATCAGATCTGGACGGTAACTTCCCTATTAAATCTCAATGACCTGAATTTATTCACAACTCAACAAAAATCATCATACTCAAAGGAAAATTCTGCTTCTATCCGGAGAGGTCTTTAAAATAAATAAGCACAAAACCAAGCACAAAGAAATTTTGAAGGAATTAAATGTGGCATTCACATGGAAGACAACATTTAGGCTACGATATAAAAAAGAAAACAATCCTATTACAGTAAGGCTAATAATATAAGCTAATAATCATCTATGTTTTGGGCCAGTGTAGCCTTTATAAGCAAACGACCGAATGAAACACCAAATTTCACACCTGCTGCTCGATAGTAAAATCCTGAAAACACAAATTTATTCTTTAACATATAAAAATACTATACCAAAATGAAATACAAATATATATTAGAATCTGTTAAGCATTTCTGTATAAAGTGAAGGTCTAGGGAGTTAGGAAAAGGAAATCAAAGCGAAAATCAAACGAAAATTAGCCAAACTGCACATATTGGACGACGATGTTCATGGCAATCTGCAAACGTTCACGAACACACAAGCTTGCAGAGGTAATACTGTACCAATCGAAAAGAGAACAGCTGGGAAATTGTTATGATTAGTGGTATAATAAAGTGTTGTGGTCAAAACACCGTACAGTCATACAGTACAGCTTCAACACTGACCCACATATAAACACTCTGCAGTGGCGTTGCATGGTTAGCAGTGTTTCGATAAGCGATGGTCTATTTTAGCTAACACTTTACTTGAAGGAGTGTTCATAAGACTGTCATGAAACCTTTACAATCATGTTTTTATGAATGCTTATGACTGTTATTAAGTGTCATTTGCTCAGTTATGTCATTTTAAATGCAAAGATAATATTTGTTGAGTCCCAATTCGCATAGCTTGAGTGTTCAAGCTTTGGGACAACCTATTTCCTCATTAACGCACTGTTCTGTTGCTTAACTAACTTAGTTACGAGCCTGTCAATCATCTCCACACATCATTCACATTTCTTTCATATTTAATTACCTTCGTTATTGTAGATTCAGCAGCAGGCTAATTTTCCGTCGTGCAGAGAAATCTCCTCAGGTGTTTGGATAATTATACATTCAGAAGTTAATGTCCAAACACGTCTTTATAGAAGTTCACATTGCTGTTGCAGATGAAATATAACACGGAAAACGTGATTTAAATATTTTCCAGTTGGCTAGATATTAATTAATATTCAACATTCAAACGACTTTACCAAAGCCTCTCTAGTTAACGGTTGGTCTCGCACGTCCGCCATGATTATAGTTTGTTTACCCGCATTTGTAGTTCTAATCGAATTCACGTCCAATGTTATTGTGGATAATACTAGCGGTTAGGGTGCAGACGTTTCTACACTTCACATTTCTACCAGAAACAGTACACTTAGCACACTTTTTTCAACATAATACGGTTTGGGACACTAATTTCTTTCTAATTTCACAAATTTTAATTAACTTCAATTTTTCAATACCATTTAGGCCAGATCATATACGAATTGGGAGACAGCAATTGTTTGTTATGACTACTTGACGTAAACAAATACATCACAACCTGTTTTTGTCTTTGTCATGACAACTTGACCTCATAAATCTGTCATAAACATAAATAAAAGCATCATTTATATTTTGTTTGACCTCAACTACAGTGCTACAAACTGAATTTGTCATTAAAATGTCATTAAATATTAACGATGCTCTTTAAAATGAGTAATGACACTTTTAATGACAAATACAGTGAAAACGTGATCAGAAAAATATTCATGACACATTTATAATGCCTCATAAGGTAAAGTCGAGATCGGATACGCGGCCGGCCTCATGACAATCATGTTTATGACAGATTTATGACAAGGTTTGTTGTCTTGGTAATGTCAAGTTGTCATGACAGGCAAAAACAGGTTGTGATGTATTTGTCAATTTGCCATAACAAACAGTGTCATCTTTGCATTTAAAATGACAAAACTGAGCGAATGACTCTAATAACAGTTGTTATAAGCACACATAAAATCTCATGTCATGTCATGATTATAAAGGCTTCATGACAGTCCTATGAACACCCCTTGAAGTAAAGTGTTGCTCTATTTTCTGCTCAGCAGTGCTAATATTAACCACAATCCAGACACCACATGACGATGAGCATGCATCTTAGAAACAGTGATGAGATCTATCTAGCGCTTGATTTCTGCTCTCCCTTACATTCTGTCGGGTTTCCCTTTGAGGTAATGGAATGACAAACACTGGAATCGATTTAGTTTGACTTTTTTTAACCAAAAGTCCAGATATTGTAAAGAAGCTCCTTTGGTAACTATATAAGGAGCATTGAATGGGTATTTTTGTCCACTGTATCGACTATTGGATTCAGTTTGACTTTCGTTTTCTACTAAAAGTCGAGATCTTGTAAAGAAGCTCCAATGGTAACTATATGAGGAGTGTCGCATGGGTATTTTTGTCCTCCTTGTGGTCTATTCAATTTAGTTGGACGTTTTCTACCCGAAGTTCAGATATTGTAAAGAAGCTCATATTGTAACTATATAAGGAGCGTCGCACGGGTATTTTTGTCCGCCATACCATCTATTAGATTTAGTTTGACTTTCGTTTTCTATTAAAAGTCGAGATATTGTAAAGAATCTCCTTTGGTAGCTGTATAAGGAGTGTTGAATGGGTATTTTTATCCTCCATGCCGACTATTTGATTCAATTTGACGTTTGTTTTCTATTAAAAGTTAAGATACTGTAAACTATATAAGGAGCGTCGCACGGGTATTTTTGTCTGCCATACCATCTATTAGATTTAGTTTGACTTTCATTTTCTACCAAAAGTCCAGATATTGTAAAGAAGCTCCTTTGGTAACTATATAAGGAGCATCGAATGGTATTTTTGTCCGCCATTGTTGTCTATTCAATTTAGTTTGACTTTGTTTTCTACCAAAAGTCGAGATATTGTAAAGCAGCTCCTATGACAATTGTATAAGGAGCATGTATTTTTGTCCTTTGCATCTTCTATTATTCACGTGCACTGTGGTTTTAGGACTTGCAGATGAGTCCTGTGTGCCCCGCATAATCACAAAAGGACTGAAAATATCTGTCTCGACAGCATGTTGTTCCATCACACGCTCCATTTCACAGATATATATATATATATATATATATATATTACATTTAGCTTGTTTTGTGCTCGCAAATGTGGAAGCTCCGTTCTTGCATCGCCATTATCTGCTCAGATACACGTCCAGAGAGAGTCAGTCAAAAAAACAACAAAAAAGACGTGATTTTTCTGTCCTGCTGAAACGAGCCCAAGCACAAAAAGAGGCTGAATTTATCCGGGTGTTGTTATGGGTTGTCATCTCTGAATACCCAATGGGAGATGGTGTGTTTTGCGGCTGTGATGACGGTGTGCTGCTGGTGGTGTCCTACATGCACCCCACGCAGCCACACTTGATGGTTTTCTCCACCTCCTCGCTGAAGGATGTGCCGTCGCTGCACTCAAAGCTGTATTTCCGGCGCTTTATTCGCTGGCTGGCACAGCAGGAGCCGGACTCACACACACCACTGCACTCCACCCACGACACCCTGCGTGTGGTCTGGCAGATGGAGTAACCGCGCTGCACCTGGTAGAAGTCCCGCACCGGCTCCCCGCGGCACTCCGACTCTACAACACACAACACACTGCGTTTAGCAGATGCTTTTGTCTAAGGCATTCAGCAATTCAACAAGAGGCAATACACACAACAAGTGCTAATGGACCCTTTTCACAAGACTCTAGGGGTGTAGCGGTACACTGGAGTCACGGTTTGGTACGTACCTTGGTTTTGGGGTCTATGTATGTGTGTGTATCACATATACATACTAAATACACTACCTGACAAAAGTCTTGTGCTGGATCCCAGTTGTAAGAGCAGAAACTAATAACTTGACTTCTAGTTGATCGTTTGGAGAAGTGTCAGAAGGTGGATTTCTCTGATGAATCATCTGTTGAACTGCATCCCAATCATCACAAATACTGCAGAAGACCTACTGGAACCCGCATGGAGCCAAGATTCTCACAGAAATCAGTCAAGTTTTGTGAAGGAAAAGTCATGGTTTGGGGTTCCATTCAGTATGGGGGCGTGCGAGAGATCTGCAACATCAACAGCCTGAGGTATCAAGACATTTGTGCTGCCCATTACATTACAAACCACAGGAGAGGGCAAATTCTCCAGCAGGATAGCGCTCCTTCTCATACTTCAGCCTCCACATCAAAGTTCCTGAAAGCAAAGAAGGTCAAGCTGCTCCAGGATTGGCCAGCCCAGTCATCAGACATGAACATTATTGAGCATGTCTGGGGTAAGATGGAGGAGGAGGCGTTGAAGGTGAATCCAAAGAATCTTGATGAACTCTGGGAG
Source organism: Danio jaintianensis (assembly GCA_903798115.1). Classification (NCBI taxonomy): domain Eukaryota; kingdom Metazoa; phylum Chordata; class Actinopteri; order Cypriniformes; family Danionidae; genus Danio; species Danio jaintianensis. Next base: position 5,109,730 of record CAIGQV010019624.1, on the reverse strand, counting down.
TCCTGCAAGAACGCTTTCTCTGCCATTCCAGATGACTTTATTAATCAGTGATTTGAGTCATTGCAGAGATGTATGGATGCAGTCCTCCAAGCTCATGGAGTCAGACACAATATTCATTCTGTTTCCACTGCAGCATGACTTTATATTCTATACTGGACATTATTTCTGTTCAGTGACGAGACTTTTGTCTAAGCAAAGTCAGACCTTACTGTCCTAATCAAATCATTCAAAATCAAGGCATGATCATATTTTATTGTGGTAAAATAAGCGTAATCTAGAGGCCTTTGCCTTTCATATAAGACACTGCTGATACCAAATGATCAACTAGAAGTCAAGTTATTATTTGCTGTTCCTAAAACCTGGATAGGTGACAAGACTTTTGTCAGGTAGTGTATACAGTTGAAGTCAGAATTATTAGCCCCCTGTATCTTTTTCTAATATCTGTTTAACGGAAAGAACATTTCTACACATAATAGTTTTAATAACTCATTTCTAATAACTGATGTATTTTCTCTTTGCCATGATGACAGCACATAATATTAGACTAGATATTCTTCTAGACACTAGTATTCAGCTTAAAGTGACATTTAAAGGCTTAACTAGGTTAATTAGGGTAAAGTTAGGGTAATTAGGCAAGTCATTGTATAACAGTGGTTTGTTCTGGAGACAATCCAACACTAATATTGCTGAAGGGGGCGAATAATATTGACCTTAAAATGGTTTAAAACAATTAAGAACTGCTTTTATTCTAGCCGGAATAAAACAAATAAGACTTTCTCCAGAAGAACAAATATTATAGGAAATACTGTGAAAAATACCTTGCTCTGATTAATCTTGTATATGTAATTTGCATATATTTCCATGTATCAGTTTCTATGTGGGACGGATGCTTTAGAAACTCGCCTATATGAAGCTTTGAAATCTTCACAGATCAATTGTTTTGAACCAGTGTGTATCAAACTGCTAAGGCTTCATTAGATGTAATCTCTGCACTATAACTGATGTGTTTTGTGTAGTTTTCTCACCGCGGTCACACAGGTCTCCGCTGTAGCCTGGCTCACAGTGGCAGTACGCATCTCCCGTGTCAGAGATCTGACAGTGGCCGTGTTTGCACTGTAGTTTTCGGCATGGGTTGAACAGTTCTTCATGTTGGTTGCACAGCGCGCCATGAAAACCCTCCTGGCACTCACAGCGGTATGACTGCATGTCCATCGGTATACACCTGCCGTGAACACACCTGTGGAGAACATCAGCGGCAGCTCAGTCTGATGGGCACTGATTTAAGCATTTATGTGCCAAAAAATGTACGACTCAAATCTTATGACAATTACTCGACTAAAACTACATTGGTAACACTTTACTTGAAGGGGTGACTGTCGTGAAGCCTTTGTAATCATGACTGAGCTAATGACACTTAATAACAGTTGTTATAAGCATACATAAAATCTTGTTCACATTCATGTGTGTCAAGTGTCATTAGCTCAGTTATGTCATTTTAAACACAAAGGTGATACAATGGCAAAACTGAGTGAATAACACTTAATAACAGATGTCATAAGCATGCATAAAAACTCATGTCATGTCATGATTATAAAGGATTAATCATTCATGTGATTCAAGTTATGTTGTCTTGGTAATGTCAAGTTGTCATAACAAACAATGTCATCTTTGCATTTAAAAATGTCATACTTGAGCGAACGACACTTAATAACACTTGTCATAACCATGCATAAAGTCTCATTCACATTCATGACGTGTAATGTTATGATTATAAAGGCTTCATGACAGTCACCCCTTCAAGTAAAGTGTTACCACTACAATGAATTCAGAATAAAATATTCTTTGATTCTATTTTAGTCTAAGTCATAATGTGTTGTGCAATGTGACACTGTACTGTGGCAGTAAACAGCAGAACTGACTTGCTGCCCATGCAGGGGTTTGCCAGCGGCTGGTCGCAGTGTTGCCCGCTCCAGCCCGGCTGGCAGTGGCACACGGGCCCGGTGGCGGTGTTGGGCTGGCAGATGCCATGCAGACAGTATATCTTTCTGCAGGGCTCACATCCGGGCACCACCCCGGGCTTCATCTGTGTTTTGGTGAAATCCTGCAGCTCGTTGTTGATGTACAGGTTCTGGATGCAGCCGTGGAAGCTAGAGCTGTTCTGGATCTGCCAGACCCGCAGCGCTGTAGGGTGAACGCTCACCGGCATGCCTGAACACACACAAACATTATTTCATTTAGATTATGTTTTATAATTTAGATTATTTATTATTTGGATTATTTAGAGCTGGATTGTAGACTTACACTGATTAAACATGCTTAAAACACAGAGAACCTGTTTATGGAGGATTATTTAGAGCTCGACTGTAGATTTACACTGATTACACATGCTTAAAACACAGGGAACATGTTTATGGAGGATTACTTAAGGGTCGACTGTAGATTAAAACATGCTTAAAACACAGAGAACGTGTTTATGGAGGATTATTTAGAGCTCGACTGTAGATTTAAACTGATTAAATGTACATAAAACACAAAGAACATGTTTATGGAGTACTATTTAGAGGACGACTTTAGATTAAAACATGCTTAAAACAGAGAACATGTATATGGAGGATTATTTAGAGGACGACTGTAGATTAAAAATGAATGATGTGTGTAAAAATGGGCATATTCTGCATTGTAAAATGAATGACTGATGGGTATTTTGAGCTGAAACTGATTCTGGAGACACCAAAGACAGATCTTACATCTTGTAAAAGGGGTAAAATAGGAGTCCTTTAACAGATGTGTTGTTCACTATTAACTAATGCATTAACTAGTACACCCTCATTGTAAAGTATGTGTTGTATATAAACAGATAGAGAGATGTGTTTTTCACTCTTACCTCCTACATACAGCGGAGCTTCTCCCCTCAGCGGCTGCACTTTCCCGAAGCTGTCCATGGTTGTGGGACTGCCGCCGTCTATAGAGAGATTCACCATCTGGTCAAAGGTCACCAGCTCTACGGTGTGGAACTGACCATCATTGACCGTCTCAGTGCTGCGTGCAAAACAAACACCAGAGGAATAGCAAATTATATATAAAGAGCATCCACGTTTAACAGTAGTTTCTTTAGCTGCTGAGGGGAAAATGAGAAACAGACAAACTTATTATCTTCCCCTGCTACTCTCTAATAATATAGTTTGACAGGTCAATACTGAATAAATGCTCAGCGTTAAGTTTTCAGTGCTCACCTGTAGATGGCGTGGCTTTGTTGGCTGCCGGGGTCGTAGCTGACTTTAACATGACCTTCATGAATCTCCACTGCAATATGATCATTGTCTCCATTGTACAGAAGAATGCCATTATCTTCTGCTGTGGACACCTGAAGAGCAGATCAACACAACACATCTGACCACACACCAACGTCCAATGACAAGAAATCCACCTCACTGCTATACTGGTTACCAGTAACAAAACTACTTACAGACTTATCTTTATTCCCAGGGTTCCCACTCCGATTCCCTGAATTTTGCTAACTAAAAGCTGAATTTCCATCACCTATCCACCTTATTTTTCACTTTAAGGCGACACTATTTTGCCACTTTTTACAAGATGTTAAAAAATGCGTCTCTGCTGTCTCTAGAGTGTGTGTGTTTGAGTTTGAGCTGAGAATAGCACACAGATAATGTTCTCTAACTCTCTGAAACTGACCCTTTCAGGCTTTGATCCTCATTGTGGAGTTTTGGTGACTGTCGCTTTAAATGCAAATGAGATTGTGCTCTTTTCAGAAAAGGGCGCAGCTACAGACACATGTGCGTCACCATAGCGACAGATGTAAAACAGCACTGTGCGTGTTGTCAGTGCTGGTCAGGTGTGCATGTTTTTGTTGGTCAGTGTGTGCTTCATGCTTCTGTCAGTCTATGGAGACTCCTGTCGCTGTTTATCTAAAACTCCACATCTATAATCCTATTAGTCTATGCTGACATTATCTTCAGCAGCTCAAACACTCTAATGGCTAATGGACAGACGGCTGCTTCTCACTTAGGGCTGCTGTTTATGCTAATGAGGGAGAGATGGGCACTAGTGGGCGGGGCTTCCCCCTCTGATGACACGTACAAAGGGAGAATGTCAATCAAAATGTTTCTGCATCAAGTCTGATTATAACAAATACAATTAATTCAAGTTTCCCATTAGAGGCTGGAGATATTCACACACTGCTGACACACAACTGGGGTTAAACCCCTTATAAATATGATTTTTGCATAATAGGTCCCTTTTAAACCAACCAATACCACCCAAACCTGTCCCTAACCCTACCCATATCTCACCTCAAAAGTGTTCTGCAATACATTATGAACACAGTAAAAGTACACTGTATTTATTTTTGGAAGTACACAGTACACTGCCATAGAAACTGCCATAGAAAACTGCTAATTTACAGATATAATTGACTGTAGTTAAGGCCACCTAATATAAAGTGCTGCTCATAAACGTCTTCAAGTGTTTGTTAAGTGTTAGTTGAATACCTGTAGCGTGATGTTAGCCTGTGGCCAGTTCTTCAGGTCGCTCAGCAGCAGATACGAGTCTCGGTCCACAAAGTTGACGCTGACCAGCTTTTCACAGCGCGGCCCACCGAAGCCCTCCAGACACTGGCAGAGCGGGTGCCCAGCGCGGTCCACACATGGGGCATTATTCTGGCAGTCGGCCCGTTCACAGGGAGAACGAGGAGGAGGCGCCACTTCACAAAGCTGACCACTGAAAACAACAGCAGATCATTTCTCAACTCAAAGCTCACTCACACAGAGATCTGGGTATCGCTTTAGTTTACGTCACGGTATTAACTACTGGCTTATTATTACTGTGTTACCATGGCAACTATAGAATCACCACAACACATACATTACTGAAGTTGTAGTGTTACCATAGCAACTGTAGAATCGCCACAACACATCAATTACTGTAGTTGTTGTGTTTCCATAGCAACTGTAGAATCACCACAACACATCAATTATTGTAGTTGTTGTGTTTCCATAGCAACTGTAGAATCGCCACAACACATCAATTACTGTAGTTGTAGTGTTACCATAGCAACTGTAGAATCGCCACAACACATCAATTACTGTAGTTGTAGTGTTACCATAGCAACTGTAGAATCCCCACAACACATCAATTACTGTAGTTGTTGTGTTACCATAGCAACTGTAGAATCCCCACAACACATCAATTACTGTAGTTGTTGTGTTTCCATAGCAACTGTAGAATCACCACAACACATCAATTACTATAGCGGTTGTGTTACCATAGCAACTGTAGAATCACCACAACAGATCAATTACTATAGTTGTTGTGTTACCATAGCAACTGTAGAATCACCACAACACATCAATTACTGTAGTTGTTGTGTTACCATAGCAACTGTAGAATCACCACACCACATACATTACTGTAGTTGTAGTGTTACCATAGCAACTGTAGAATCACCACAACATTAATTCAAGTACTTTACAGTAGCATTGATCAAAAACACTACAGTGTTTGCTATAAATTAATATAGTATTAGACATTCAGCAAAAGAACATTAAGCTCCAGTTTCATCTTTATTACTGACTAATCTAATGTACATGCACAAATATATTACTGAACACTATGCTGAACACTGTATATAGATACTATTACATACAAGATTATATTTGGATTTTATATTTAGCACTTTTAGAGTTTTATTGTATTATATATTGTGTTGTATGATTTTAATTTGCTGTGCAGAACTGACCTGTATCCCTTCTGGCAGACGCAGGAGTATCCGTTGAGCTCGTCCACACACTGAGCTCCATTCTGACACCGGTGATCCTTACAGTCGTCATAATTCACACTGCAGTCCTCACCCACATAACCAGCAGCGCAGATACACCTGCACACACACACACACAGAGAGAGAGACAGACAGACACACACATGCTTATCATTACATGGCTCTTCTAAGAAAATTGTAATTTCTCCTTTAAATTAAAAAGAAGATCCTTTTCTTTAGAGTTTCTGTCTTATTTCCAGTGTAATTCTTAAATCAAATCATGTGTATCCATAACAAAACCTATGCATTTTAAAACAAGGATAAACAGTGAACAATTAAAACAGTAAACTCCTAGTTCAAGTGTTTTGTGCTGAATTAGGAGCTCTCCGAGAGGACTCTTCATAAACTCATAATAATAATAATAATAATATGTCTGACAGAAGAGTGTTTACTTTGGTCCAGTGACTGTGATGAAGCAGGTGGACTGGTGTTTACAGGGGCTGCGTGCAGATGAGCACATGTCCTCCAAATCCTCACACATCTCCCCTACACACACACACACACACACACACACACACACACACACACACACACA
>CAIGQV010019624.1:5059442-5066314 GCA_903798115.1 Danio jaintianensis | reverse complement strand
TTGTGTGTATAGCAGCAATTCAACACAACACTCATCTCTCCTGCATTTCAGATGACAGAGATATGCATGTGTGTGTGTGTGTGTGTGTGTTTATTAGTTTACATCTGTGTGTGTGTGTGTGTGAGTGTGTGATTAAAGCAGGCAGAACTAATGGGAGTTGCTTATTGTCTGTGTGTGTGTGTGTGTCTGTGTGTGTGTTTATGTCTGTGTGTGTGTGTGTGTAGAATGTGTGCATGTGTATGTGAGTGAGTGTGTGTGGTTGAGTGTGTTTAATGCGTGCGTGTGTGTGTGTGTGTGTGCTTGTGTGTGTGAGTGTGTGATTAAAGCAGGTAGAACTAATGGGAGTTGCTTATTGTCTGTGTGTGTGTGTGTGTGTGTCTGTGTTTATTAGTTTACGTCTGTGCGTGTGTGTGTATAGAAGACACTCAACACAACACTCATCTCTCCTGCATTACAGATCAGAGAGATATATCTGTAGGTGTGTGCGCGCATGCATGTGTGTGTGTGCTTGTGTGTGCATGCATGTGTATGTGTGTGAGTGTGTGTAAGTGGGTGTGTCGCTCTTAAAGGATCTGACAGACGGAGCCACACAGAGAGAACAGCAGTGATCAATGCACACACAAACACACACACACACACACACACACACACACACACACACACACACACACACACACACACACACACACACACACACACACACACACACACACACACACACACACAAAGAAAAGCAGCTGGACACTAATGGAAAAAAATAATTGTAGAAGAAACTATTTTCTTTCCGTGTGTGTGTGTGTGTGTGTCTGACAAGAAAACACATTTCAGTTTTCTTCACATCTTCAGTCAACATGTAAATGACATGTAGAAACTGACTCTACACTATATTTCTGTCTCTTTTGTCTTCTTCTGCTGGTAAATCTGCATGCATTTATTATTAGGAAAGTGCTGATCTGCTCCTGAATCTGTAACTGCACATGTTGACTAATGGAGTCTTCCTGAGGGACGGAGAGAGAGATGGGAATCGTCTGGAAGTCCAGTAACCACAGAGACAACACAAATAACTTCATTCCCGAGAGATCCAGACCCACAACCAAAACCCCGCTGAGTTGCTTTCTCTTTTTTACGTAAAGCATTTAGCCCAATAACAAAAAGAAATGCTAACATGCCCCAAATTGATTACTACAGATAACACGATATTGAAAAAAAAATGACACTGCAATAATTCGCTTTTCTGGGAATAATATATCTAAAGGAGCTGTTAAGATGGAAGTGAAGCAGATTTTGGTAAAAACCCAAAGAATACAAACAAAACAAAAACAAAAAACATCTGAGAAATAAGTTCTGTGTAATAAGAATGGAATAACAGAAGGAGAACTACTGAAACGTGTTTAATACTTTATATAAAAGGCTTTTTTAAAATAATGGCAGCTTAAAGGTGCCCTATAATGAAAATCTGGGTAAACCAAGGCATAGTAGAATATGGAAATGGGCATACTGGGAGCTACAGACACCACTGTTTCCTCGTTCTCATGTAAATTTCACAAGTGTAAAACCCTGGTGGACAACGGGCTAATCAGAAGACAAAACAAACTGTGACGAGACTCACAGGCCATGCCCTCCTCATTTGCATGTATGCCTACTTTAGGTCATTCATCCGGACCTGACGAGCAGACGCATCATCAAGAGCACACTAACACATATGCAGCTCTGAGATCAGAAATATATCATCAATATGCACGCCTCAGGTTGTGTTTGATAAGCAAACACTTTCTAGTGATACAACAGGGATCATTTTTCTCCCTTCGTTATTTTAAGCGTATATTTCACTTACTATGTATGTGGGACTTTTATTTTGAAAACGCGAGCCCCAAATTGTTTACTGTGCGTTACTGGGCAACGACAGCACGAGACATGTTCAAAATCGCTTCAGAACACAAAATGCAGGATATACAGATTATACATTTATTTATCTCCACTTCCCAGAGGCGTACGGTATGTTCAGTTACATCTTTTGTTAATTTATCGTGTTTACTGTGTAATTTGATGCATATGTTTCAACAAACACGTGTAGATGCTGAGTCATGCCAAATCACTCAGCAAAAATGTCATCTGTTCATGCAGAGGCTGATACTAAGTCCTGTCTGTTTTCTTTGACAATATAGCTTCAAAATACAACACGATACATCTCTATCAATCTCTGTCGTCAGGTTTAATTATAATTTAGCCTTTATCCATAACAGATTTGGTGAGCAAAACAGGTTAACATTACTCTGGGTTTATATTTGACCATCTTCAGCGTACATCATGCTGTGTGCGTGTGTGTGTGTGTGTGGCACGTCAGACCGGAGCTCATTAATATTCACGACACAAACCATATATGGTCAATCATGGACCTTCTGATTCTAGGAGTATTTTATGGAGTAATAAATTAGCATATAAAACTATTTCTGGAGATTTTTTTAATTTACCGAAGCCATAAACCTACTATGTAGATATCAGAGAACAATTTAACTTATTAAACCAAAGCAGTATATGGCACCTTTAAAGACACCTCTCATATGGAGAATGAAGCCTCATACATTGCTCAGGAGTGAGTTTCTCACAGACTTCAAGAGTGTAAACACCTTAATGGTTCTGTGGGTTTCATCTATCTTTAATTTGTACTTTTTATTGGATTCAAAAACCGGAAACCAGCAGCTGGAACTTTACTTTACTTTTACTTCACTGTGGAAAATTGTCTCTGGCTTCAGAATACATCACTACATACAAATACACAACATACAGTACAGTTATGGACACTTCAGCTCAACAACAACCCTAAACGCACAGTAAAGTGGTGTAGAAATGGTTAACAAACAAAAGACATTCACGTTTTGCAGTGGCCTAGCCAGAGTCCTGACCTAAACCCAATTAAGAATCTGTGGAGGAGCTAAAGATCAGGCTGATGGAAAGGAAACCCTCAAACCTGAAAGAGCTGCATGGGCATAAATACCAGTGACTTGGTATTTTTGCACACATGCACACACACACACATACACACAAACACACACGCACGCACGCACGCACACACTCACATTAGATTATTTGATTTGGAATGGCCGATCCTGATTAAAACAGCACAGCATCCAAATAAACACAGTCCATTATATTTCCCCACACACACACTGAGCCGACAGTAGACACGACTCCATCTCTGTCACAGGACATCGCTACTGAACACCAGCCACAAAAATACAACATCTGCATATAAGGAGAGAGATGACATGTCTTTCCCAAACATGCCAGCTACCTATTATTACACACACACACACACACGCACACGCACACGCACGCACACGCACGCACACGCACGCACGCACGCACACGCACGCACACGCACGCACACACAGTTCCAGCTGGGTACCTTGGTCTCCTAGCAACCTTCACCTCAGTAATTTGACTGGCGGCACCTGCGGTGAGGAATCATTGATTCACAAAAGCCTGAGGACATTTATATTACACAGACGCGCACAGCAGACCTTTAGATTTCTGTGGGCCAGACATACATCACACACACACACACGCACACACACACACACACACACACACACACACACACACACACACACACTGCATGTTGTTTGCTTGGCCGTACGTCAACAGGAGCGAGCGTGAGATCAGAATGACTTTTTCTGCTCTCTTTGTTTGAACAGACACACTGGTAAAGAACACACACACATGCAGCTCAGTTACAACACACACATCAGGCCTACATCTGCACAACTGTGTGTGTCTTTTTCATTATTATTATTATAGTTAGTGCTATCACTGCTGCTGTTATTATTATTATTGACATATATAACATGATTATTGCATGCTAATCCACCAGTCACCATCATCATAAGGCATTATAAAGATCTTCATTGAAAGTGCATATGTGTGTGTGTGTTTGCATGTGTGTGTGAGTGTATGTGAGTAAGTGTGTGAAAGTACATGTGTATGAGTCAGAAAGAGAATCTGTGTGTTTGTAAGTGTGTGTGAAAGTGAATGTGATTGTTGTGTGTGAGACTTTGATAGTTTGTGCATATGTGTTTGTGTGAAAGTGCATATCTATGTTTGCTTGTTGTGTTAGGGTTAGGTGAGTGAGTGTGTGTGTGTGTGTAAGCGTGTGTATGTGAGTGTTGTGCGTGTGTGTGAGACTTTCACAGTTTGTGCGTGTGTGTGTACACGCATGCGTCTTCTATCTTTATTTATTTAGTCCTCATGCTCTCCTCTCTGTTCCCTAAAGTGTGTCAGAAGAGTGACACACATACTCTGCATATCACACACACATATGAACACGCACTCTACTCATGCAGAAGAGAAGAGAGTCTGTCATGCTGTGATTTCAGTGCTTCCTCTTTCATTTGCACATTTATATTAAATAAAATATAGAATATAAATCTGTGTATATATATATATATATATATATATATATATATATATATATATATATAGCTTTGCATGTTTGAAGAGGCAAAATCATGTAATTGTATGTTTACATGACTAATAATAACAACATTATTACATAATTATTACATAAAATTGCTTAATAAATATAAATAATGTGAGTTATCACTGTTGGAATAGTAATGAAGATATGCATTTGTGACTCAAGATCTTTAAGGCAATATCTATATATTTTAATTTAGATTTTGAGATAAAATTATTATACAAAGCACAATCGACTCTCATTGCTTTAGGAGAAACGCTAAAACAATCTAAATCCGTCTTATGTGGGATGTTGTGTGTGTTGTGGATTGTGCAGGATGCTGAACCCCCCCCCGGAGAGATGTTTATTTAATAACATATGCTAATTATTCTCGATGATTATTCAGAAGCAGGCATGAGTTATTGATGAGCTGAAGTGTGCTGTGAACGTGGTGTTTTGTGCATCAGAGATTTATTTCCCACAGAATTGAAACTGCTGGATTATGAAAACAGCTCGTCATTTCAGGAAGCACGAGGAACACATTGGAGTTGGAGCTGGTAGAGTTTGGGAGAATCCTATACAATTTGTCAGCAGATTTAAGTATTCGGGGGCATACAGTTTCTCTGATGCTTAAAACAGCACAGAGGTTTCAACATAGGAAACTTTACAGCAGAATGGAAATACATGCAGCATTTATACACCTACATATGCCATTCTGGGCTCTGCATGAAATTAAAGTAAAATCTTATGACTTTAATGTTTCAAGTAAACCTGAAAATGAAATAATGATGTGAAAAATGGCTGGAATACAGCATCATTCAGCATAACAGATATAGGAAACACTTTACAATAAGGTTGTATTAGTTGAATGTTAATGTATTTACTAACACCAACAAACCATGCAAAATACATTTATTACAGTATTTAATCTTTGTTAATGCTACTTAATCAAAACAGTCAATTGTTAACTAACAGTGCATTAACGTTAGCGTTCGTTTCAAAGACGAAATGCAGCCATACATAGCTCTGGCTACATAATTTGCGATCTCCAGAAATGTATACGGGCGTACGTGTCCACAATGAGCCTATGTTGGCATTAACTATGGATTTTAATAATGCATTAATAAATGTTGATCTAATAAATGCTGTACAAGTATTGTTCATAATTAGTTAACATTATTAAATATATTAACTAACATTAACTAATGAAACCTTATTGTGTGAGACAGATATATTAGATAAATTACTCTGAGCTGAGTTATCAAATGTGTCAAATCTAGTGTATTGAATAGGAGTGGCAAAGAATAAAGATTTCAGATGACAATTAATAATAATAATATCTGTTCTAAACATGATATATATAGATATGTTTACATGTTTGATTTAAGTGACTTTGAACGTGGCATGGTTGTTGGTGCCAGACGGGCTGGTCTGAGTATTTCAGAAACTGCTGATCCACTGGGATTTTCACGCACAACCATCTCTAGGGTTTACTGAGAATGGTCCGACAAAGAGGAAATATCCAGTGAGCGGCAGTTCTGTGGGTGCAAATGCCTTGTTGATGCCAGAGGTCAGAGGAGAATGGCCAGACTGGTTCCAGCTGATAGAAAGGCAACAGTAACTCAAATAAGCACTCGTTACAACCGAGGTCTGCAGAAGAGCATCTCTGAACACACAACACGTCCAACCTTGAGGCGGATGGGCTACAGCAGCAGAAGACCACACCGGGTGCCGCTCCTGTCAGCTAAGAACAGGAAACTGAGGCTACAATTCACACAGGCTCACCAAAACTGGACAATAGAAGATTGGAGAAACGTTGCCTGGTCTGATGAGTCTCCATTTCTGCTGCCACATTCGGATGGTCGGGTCAGAATTTGGCATCAACAACATGAAAGCATGGATCCATCCTGCCTTGTATCAATGGTTCAGTCTGGTGGTGGTGGTGTAATGGTGTGGGGGATATTTTCTTGGCACACTTTGGGCCCATTAGTACCAATTGAGCATCGTGTCAACGCCACAGTCTACCTGAGTATTGTTGCTGACCATGTCCATCCCTTTATGACCACAGTGTCCCCATCTTCTGATGGCTACTTCCAGCAGGATAACGCGCCATGTCATAAAGCACGAATCATCTCAGACTGGTTTCTTGAACATGACAATGAGTTCACTGTACTCAAATGGCCTCCACAGTCACCAGATCTCAATCCAATAGAGCACCTTTGGGATGTGGTGGAACGGGAGATTGGCATCATGGATGTGCAGCCGACAAAATCTCTGAGGAATATTTCCAGTACCTTGTTGAATCTTTGCCACGAAGGATTAAGGCAGTTCTGAAGGCAAAAATGGGGTCCAACCCGGTACTAGTAAGGTGTACCTAATAAAGTGGCCAGAGAGTGTACATAATAAATATTTATAATAC
>CAIGQV010019624.1:5049442-5056942 GCA_903798115.1 Danio jaintianensis | reverse complement strand
ATAATGGTGTATAGGGCTAAGCGATTAATCGAAATTGAAATAAAATCTTGATCTGAAATGTTGCACAAAGGCTGCGATATGAATGCAGTATAAATATATAAACCTATCTGTCCAAGAGTGCGAATTGGAAATACGTGCAATAATTCCATTTCAAGAGTTCGCACTTAGATATTGTTTGATAATAATAGCAGGTTTGGCATGCTGTCCCGGGAGAGAACCCTGAGCTCGGAGATAATTGAGCACAGGGCTCCCGCCTGGTCAATAAGCAATAAGGGGGTACGAGATCAGGTTGTTCTCGAGAGCTCCCCCTGGCAAAGGAGGAGAAAAAAGGGGAAAGATGGGGTGGATGGGGGGGTTTCTTCGAAAACAAAGATAAGGGAATAATTTTAGATGTGCTACTTATAGTGAGTTTGGTCTTGTCTGATTAGCTTACTAATGATTACAGATGAGAGTCCGGCTGTAATCTATCAAATCACGTGCTCCTCTCAAAATTAGTTTGTGAAACTTCACTACACATAATAAATTGGAAATGTGTGCTTTAGCCTACATTTTTTTGTGAAACTTGAAAGCTTCAGATCCTTGCACTTGTCCGCTTGAAATCCAAATTTACAATGTTTATTTTGCTACCTCACATTGTTATTCTTAAAATAAATAATTAATCCGTGCACGTTAGTCCCTTGAAAAAAATATGTTATTTTGGTAATCTTCAATCAAAATTTGTGTTAAACTTTTGCTTCTGTTCACACTAATGATATTTACAGGGACATATTATCGATGAATAAAGGATTATTTTCATGCCTTCCAGTGAATTTGCCATCTGAAATATACAAAAAAAAACAAGGAAATGTACCCCAAGTAACGTATTTTAGATTTTAAATAATGAAGACAGCGCCCTCTAGTGAATTTCTCATCTGAAACGTACAATGAAACATCCACAAAATAAAATAATGATATTTGCAAAAATGTAGACAGCGCCCTCTGGTGGATTTGTCATCTGAAATGTACAACAATACATACTCTAAGTAACGTTTTTCAAATTTGCAAAAAATGTAGACAGCGCCCTCTGGTGGATTTGTAATCTGAAAACTTACAATGAAACATGTCTTACGTAATGCATTTCATATTTGCAAAAATGTAGACAGCGCCCTCTGGTGGATTCATAATCTGTAACGTACAACAAAACATACTCTAAGTAACGTTTTTCAAATTTGCAGAAATGTAAACAGCACCCTCTGGTGGATTTGTCATCTGAAACGTACAATGAAACTTTACCAGAGCAATGTATTTTATGTTATGTAGAAATGTAGACTGAGCCACGTATTTCCAAAGAGCCTTGGTTGAAAGATTCATACTAAATATCCCCCAATAATTTCTCCACTCTGCCGCATTTTTATTGCAGTATTTGAGGGCCACAAACAAAAAAAAGAGTGTACGAAACATAGACAATGGAACCTGAAATAAGAGATCAATATTATTGGTGTGAAATGACCTCCAGTTCCTTCATTTCTCCAGCATCCACTGATGCAGCCCTAGATTAGCCATTCTCAAAGCAAACCTACAGAGAGCTGCTCTCATTTCCAACAGTTTATTTATTAACAGAAGCGTCATCCGCCTCTCAGGAAAGATGAGCGACAGAAACACCAAAAACACGGTGACTTTGAAAGCTACTTTTACAGAAACACTGTTTTAGCTTTTCTAACAGACCTGGGAGGAATACAAAATCCTAACAACTTTGACTGAAGTCTAATTGAAAATACACACAGAGCACATCAAATATGGCAAACAGACAATCAGCTGTATACATGACTGAAACAGGACAGTCAATGAGAACTGAAACTGGAACTGGAAAATTAGTGTCATGCCGTATGGTATCCCACATGGGTCTATCTTAGGACAGCCGCTGTTTTCCTCTGAGAAACACAGTGGTGCTTTACTGCATTACTGCACAGACACAGTGTTCAATTAAACATATCTGAGAGGCCAGGTGAACAGAACAGACCTCAGGATAGTAAGCAAGTCCAAAGAGAAACCCAAAATAATACAGACTATAAGCATTCATAAAAGTTGTAAGCATTTATTCTGGTTGGTGCACTTAAGTGCAGTAACATCTGTAGAACAGCTTCACTTCACGTGGGGAGAAACATAGAAGCATATTTTCTCTACATAATGGAGTGGAGAATTGGAAAGCTCTTGACTGTAATACTTGATGGCGGATGTTCCTCTGGATCACACACTTTTGGAGCAAATCCAAAATAACCGGAGCAGCCATCCGCAGACAGATGGCACGGTAATAACATTTAAAACAAGAAACTGGAGTTAAAGGGCTAAGATTTTAACAAGAACAAAACATGATGAGGATTAAGTCACTTGCTGATCTCAAATAAACCTCTTGTGAAAACAACACACAGCTCTTCCTGCACTGCATCTAATTTATACTAAGAGTTAAAGCATTTAATTATTAAACGAATTACTTCTTTTTTTTCTGGATGAAAATGATCATTTCATTGATCAGAAATGTGGAACAACTATTCACTTCATTATATGAAGTTACTTTTCTGGAGAGTAACTCAATATTGTAATGCATTAAATTCAAAAGTAACGTAACGCATTACTTACCGTAAAAAGTAAAGCATTGTATTATTAAACGGATTACTTCTTTTTTTCTGGATGAATAATTTCATTGACCAGTAATGTGGTACAACTATTAATCAGTTATCCTCATTGGTTCTTTTAAATTAGCATTTGACTACATTCACACATGCTCCGAGATCTGTTTGACCATGCTGTGTATTAAAACTAATAATATTGTAAATAATGTTTAATTTCTTACTTTCAGGAGCCATGGCTATTGATTTGACTCGTTTGTATGTGTTTATTTTTACTCTAAATAACCTATCACCATTCACTACCATTGCATGAAGTTACTTTTCTGTGGAGTAACTCAATATTGTACGTAACGCATTACTAACCATAAAAAGTAACTAAGTAAAGCAGCTAGTTACTTTTTTGGGGAGTAACCATAGACTGTAAAAGATATGGACGTAATATCCTTGAGGTCACCCATAGGTTTCTGAAGAGCGCAAATGAAGCTACAAGTAGGCGTGGCCAACCATCGCCATTTTGTTTGCACGTCATCGCACCAACCAGGGGATACCAAACAAGGGCAAAGAGGTAGAGCGTGAGAGGAGCTACAGACGCCTGCTAGCATTTTGCTTAGACGGGCTTTTCTTTGGGGGAAACACTTAATACTTCATTACCTGCGACTCGTTTGTGTTCGGAGCTTGATTGTACACTATATCAACAAAGTGTTTAGTCTTTTAAAAGCACTGTTGTAATACATTAAGCCACTAAGCATTGTTCTTATGATGTTTTTCTACAGGAGGAAAACGTGAATTACTTCCAAATACTTCAAATATAGTCTGTGTTAGTAAATGCAAGGGTATTGATGAAATCCAGGTATAACACTGTATGACTGTTCTAGAGCCTACAGCTAATCAATCTGTCAGATTCTGGAGTGCATTACAGGTCTAAAGAACATTATAAATGATCAATTATCTTAAATAAAACAAATACATTTATAGATATGGTATATAAGTATATAATTTCACTCACCTGGGAAATGGAGGCCACCTGAATGGTTTGTGAGCACAATTAAGTGCACAGTATGCCATATTATCTGATAATTGTAGGAAATAATCCCAAAAGGCAATTGACTGTGTAAAGCCACATAAAACAACACAAAAACACGATGTATATGCCGAGCTCAGCGGCTAATCAGCCGGAATCATCTGAGGTGACGAGAGTGGGAGCGAGAGCAAGACCTAGCTGTCACTCAAGTGACCACGCCCTTAATTATGCACACTTAATATAACTTAATGAAAGCGAAATGGATGAGTTATAAAAAAATTCACCCCCCTCACAGTTGTCATGAAGGGTAATATTAGCTATATACACCAAAACCATCTTTTGTACCAGACTGTAAACATGTTTTTATCAGCTGTAAAAATGGCCAATTTAGCATTGCAGTCAGTGAACGTCTGGAGTTCCTGGAGCCAGCCCCCAGTGGCCAGTCGATGAATTGCAGTTTCAGTTACTTCCGTACTGGCTTCACGAGGGAGAGCGGGATGTTACCACTTGGGAGTAACTCAATACTGTAACGCATTACATTCAAACGTAACGTATTGCTTACAATAATAAGTAACTAAGTAACACAACTAGTTACTTTTCTGGGGAGTAACTTGATATTGTAATGCATTACATTCAAAAGTAACTTTCCCCAACACACACACACACACACACACACACACACACACACACACACACACAGTCTGACAGCTCTTTACTAGTCTCCATAATGAGGGAGGGGAAAACGCGGCAGTAAATGGCAGAGGAGTTTCAGGACATGCCAGGCTCTTTTGTGTCTTTCTTTATCGCCACTGACCCCGAATCAAACATGCGGCTCCTGCATCTCCTGGGTGACACCGCCAGCCCTTTCGCCTGGAGACGGAGCACAATGGCATCCTGGGAAAACCCACGGCGCGACCCTGTTTCTCAGACGAGAAAATCGACGGGCAAACAATCTGCAGAAGAGCAGTTCCATGCAAATCCATGAAAAAAAATGCAGTTTTCCCCAAAATAGTGAAAAAGTGTTTTGTGTAGATTTGTGTTTTACAGTAGTGTAAAAATACTCAAAAATGTCTCTGTCAATGTTTTCAAACAATTATATTTGATTTACCAAAGTCACACAAGTGCCAATTTCACATCTGTCACATCCAGAACGAAGCGGTTCCCTCATAAAAGCAAAGATGTCAAATAAAATAAAATCAATCATGTTTGTTCTATAGTGAGCCGGCTCTTATCCTGTTGATTAGCATCGTTTCTTTTGGGTTGTGCAGTTTAATTCACTGAATTTCTGCAAAGTATGTTGTATATACTGTAAAATCGCAGACTTTTTTGGTCACATCCATTACACATGTTTATTTCCCTCAGTTAAAATCTAAAGAATGTTTACAGACTGATATGTTTCTGACCCCATAACTCTGTGGTGAGTTGTTTTGAAGAATAGAAACTGATGTTTCAATATAATGTCAACATATGCTTTCTCTGTGAGTTTATGTTTGAGTTTTTACTGCAAACGTCACATCCGTAACGCTGGAATAGCTCAGAAGCAGAGCTGAGATCTGCTAAACACTAAAGTCTGCATGTCTGAACACTCTCAGTTTCATCAGCGCAGAAACTCACATTTGATTATTTCACTTCACAACACACTTTTGGAGCAATTCAGTTACTCGTTGCATGTCTAATAATAATTCTTGATTCCCAGAATGTTCATTTTAAGGGTCATTAAACACTGAAAACATTTACACTATGAACCAACTTAAAAATAGTGTACAGCTAAATATTTTAGTTTTCCTCAAAGTATAATTTAACTTTAGTTCAAACTATAAAATGTAATTTAATCTAACAATCCTTGACAATCCAGAACATTCATTTTAAGGGCCACACTTCAGGTAATTTAGGTAATTCATTAACAAATAATTAATTGTGAACAATACTTGTACAGCATTTATTAATCATAGTTCAACATTTACTAATGCATTATTAACATCCACATTCATGCTTGTTAACATTAGTTAATGCACCGTGGGTTAACATGAACTAACAATCAACGACTTTATTTCCATTAATGTTAACTAACATAAACAAATACTGTAATAAATGTATTGTTCATGTTAGTAAATGCATTAACTAATACAACCTTATTGTAAAGTGTTAAAGTTTAGTTTTTAGTTATTTTGGAAAGTGTACAGAGGGGAATATTCTCCTAACGTAATTTTAACGTTATAATAACGTTCCTCTAATGTTAGAATAACATGCTATTTCTCTTAAATGGACAGTTCACCTTCAGTCATTCATTTTCCTTTGGCTTAGTCCCTTATTTATCAGGGGTCGCCACAGCGGAATGAACTGCCAAATATTTCAGCATATGTTTTACACAGCAGATGCCCTTCCAGCCGCAACCCAGTACTGGAAAACAAACCCACACACACACACACACACACACACACACACACACACACACTACGGCCAATTTAATTAATCCAATTCCAACTATAGCGCATGTGTTTGGACTGTGGGGGAAACCGGAGCACCCGGAGGAAACCCACGCCAACACGGGGAGAACATGCAAACTCCACACAGAAATGTCAACTGACCCAGCCAGGACTCGAACCAGCGACCTTCTTGCTGTGAGGCCAGTGCTTACCACTGAGCCACCGTGCCACCCTGGACAGTTCACCTAAAGATTTCTTCAACTTCAATCAACTTCTTCAACCTCTTCATGCTTGGTCTGAACAATATATCGTTAAAACATCGATATCGCAATGTGTGTATCCACAATAGTCACATCACAGGAATAGATCATCAGGATTAGATCACTTGTTAAAGATTAAAATATATTATTAAATATTATTTTTGACAATTATTTATACAATAATGACCCTGTTATTTTACATTTGCTTTTGCAATTTTTGTACTTGACTCATTTTTGGCTCTCCAGAAATTCATTAAGCATTGTTTAATTAACCTTTATTTTTGCTCTGTCGTATTTATATATATCTACTTGTAATTTATTGTAATTTATGCAGATCCATTGCATGCATAGAAAAAGACTTGATCAACCCAGGCAATCTGAATGAATGAAATCTTTACAAATAGAGCTCTTCAAATCATCTGGTGAATGTATATTAATAATCGCAGCAAAACAAAATATTGGATTTTTCCAATATGGTGCAGCCCTACTTCATGCATCTTCTTCTGCAAATATATTAAAAGCACATTTGTTCTGCATGCACTTCATGTCAAGAAAATGCTTTAATTGAAGCTATCCAGTTATGTTCATTTACATTTTAAGTTTCCAAGTGAAATAAAGTTAAATGAAACTAATCAAGTTATTTCTTCTGTCCCGCTCTCAGTCATTCTCATGTCAGTGTGTTTGGATGTGTGTTTCTCATGTTTCTTTGTCACTCTTGGCTCATTTTAGATGCCAAACCACTCATTTAGAGCTGTCAACTCTAACTTCTAATAGTGAACTTAATGCAATCGGTACAATAAATAATGCTTGTTGTGCGATACACTCAAAGAATGACATTTGCCATTTATTCATATTGAGCTGATACCACACAATTCTTGAGTTTTGTTAATTGTTTTATGTTCAATCCACTCAAATGTGTAAAAACTAACAAGTTAACTTAGCTTACCAACACAAATCAGCAGCATTTTTTACAGTGACACAGTGATTGTTGTGATAACCAATATTACTGTCATTATGTGATCATTTTATGCCACTGATCCACACTAATTATGCCACATATAATGATCATACAACACTATTATGATTTTCATTCATTCATTTTCCTTCGGCTTAGTCCCTTTAATCATCAGGGGTCGCTCCCACACACACACACACACACACACACACACACACACACACACACACAC
>CAIGQV010019624.1:5006383-5016383 GCA_903798115.1 Danio jaintianensis | reverse complement strand
ATTTTACACTTATTTAATCATCTGCTTCATTTTCATTATGCTTTATCTCGGAAAATAACTCAAATCAATGCAAATCACTGTGCTCTTATATACTATTATTAATAATAATGATGATGATAATAATAGTAATTCTATTCAATATTGAAATTAAAACATGGAATAGGTCTACATCAGTGCAAAACGACCTAAATAATGTCTCAGCTTTCTGCAATATTTTTGTGTATCGTTGATACATGATACTGTCATCAATCGGCACAAGCCTAATGGACACCAATACTCCAATTTTAATATGATTAAAATAAGACAATACTCTTATTAAAAACCGACCATGTAAACAGAGATTTCTGATGACCTTAATTCGACTAAAGTCATAATCATTGCAAACACAAGTTGAATAAAGACATGTGGATTAATCCTATTTTACACTGCAAAAAGTGCTTTATCGGCCGATAATGTTGACGTATTCTCCACTTGTTCCAAACCTGCATGTGTTTCTTTCTTCTGTTGAACACAAAGGAAAATATTCTGACGAATGCTGGAAAAAGTTTTGAACCGCTGAAATAATGAGGATATTTTCTTTTTTTTTTACAGTGTATACTGAATCAAACTTAAAACCGTGTCCACAGATCCGTGTTAAAACTAAACCGTCCCATAGAGCAACAATTATTAAATTAAAGTCAGGGACAATATCTTACTTTTAGCTTGTGTATGTGTGCTGCTTATAAAAACTAATTTACTTACTCGGGGTATTTTGATTAAAAAATCAGTGTGTTATTTTTTCCACCATAGTTATTTGTATTGGTAACGGTTGAAACCTGGCCTGCGGTAATAAGTACTGTGTGTTTGTTTGTGTGTGTGTGTGTTCAGACTCCAGGACTCAGAAGAGGAACGGTGTGAAGAAACCCGCAGACAGACGCCTGGAGAACGGGGTGTGTTTGACCGCTGTTTTCTGTTGAAACATAATCCAGCTGTTCAGTGATGAGCTCCTGCATATCACACTATAAATATTAGACGAATGCAGGCTGGAGAAACAGTAAGTGCACAGACTGAGCAGAGTGTGTGTGTCTGTCTGTCTGTGTGTGTGTGTTCAGGTGAGTGGGCCGTGGATGGACATGACTCTAGCAGAGCTGCAGGATATGGCCTCTCGACAGCAGCGTCAGATCGACTCTCAGCAGCAGCTGCTGTCTACAAAGGTACAGGAGAAACTCAGAAAACACCACTGAAGGAGGAGAGAGAGATATTAATAAAGTCCCGTTCTGCAATAAAGAATAATAAAAAAAAATTATATATATATATATATACACATACATACATACATACATGCATACAGGGGTTGGACATGCATTTTATTGTGTAGGTCTTTCTTTTGTTGCAATCCAGCATCAGCTGGTGTTGGGAATGACAGACACGAGTCCTGCACAGTGGCCAGAGGGATTTTGAGCTGTTCTTCTTCAGAATAGTGTTCAGGTCACTACTGATGCTGCTGGAGGAAAACCTTTCCTGACTCGCTCCTCCAAAATACACCAAAGTGCTCAATAATATTCAGATCTGGGTACTGTGCAGGCCATGGGAGATGTTCAACTTCACTTTCATCTTCATCAAACCACTCTGTCTCCAGTCCTGCTGTGTGTATTGCTGCATTATCATCCTGATACACAGCACCGCCTTCAGGACACAATGGTTGACCCATTGGGTTACATGGTCCTCCAGAATGGTTGGGTAGTCCTCGGCAGTGACCCAGCACCCATCTAGCACTAGTATTGGGCCTAGGAAACGCCATGATATTGAGCCCAAACCATCACTGATCCCCCATGCCTCACTCTGGGCATCAGCAGTCTGGGTGGGACGCTTCTTAGGGGCTTCTCCACACCGTAACTCTCTCAGATGTGGGAAAGACAGTGAAGGTGGACTCGTCAGAGAACAATACATCTTTCACATTGTCCACAGCCCAAGATCTTCACTGCTGGCACCATTGAAACTGGTATTTGGCATTGGCATGAGTGAGCAGAGGTTTGGCTACTGTAGCCGGTCATGTACAGTATATTGACCCTGTGGATCTCCAGACCAACAGTTCTGCTGGAAACAGGAGAGTTGAGCTGCACATTTAATTCTGCAGTGAGTCGGGCAGCTGTGGCCTGATGTGTTTTGGATAAATCGGGGTTAGCAGCCGGACATCTCTTTCAGACAGCTTCTTCTTGCATCCACAGTTCCTTCAGTTGGATGTGGTTCTTCTTCTTGGTGGTTTGCTAACATTAGCCTGGATACCACGGCTCTTGATAATCACAAAGACTTGCTGTCTTGGTCACAGATGCGCCAGTGTGCCAGCCTCTTCAGAACTCTATGTCATCCATAATGTTGTGTGCATTGCAGTATTCGTAGCAGAACTGTGTTGTTTCTCTGCTAATGAACCCTTCACACTCTTACTGCTGGAATGAAGATCAGTAAAGATTGAACACCAGCTGCTCAAATTTAGCCATTAAACCTGCAACACTAAATTAGTTTAATATATATATATATATTAATATGTGCTATTTTTTTAAATTATTAAGTGTGTGACCTGTGTGTGTCGTGCAGGAGCAGCGTCTGCGATTCCTCCAGCAGCAGGAACAGAGGCAGACTCAGAGCTCCTCGGAGCAGAAGAAGCTCCATCAGCTGCGGGAGACGCTGGAGCAGCAGGAGGCGCAGCTGAAGATGGTGCGCGCTCTCAAGGGGCAGGTGGAGCAGAAGAGACTCAGCAACGGGAAACTGGGTGAGCGGAAAACTGCAAAACATGCTTTTCTTATCTAAAAATTCTGAAATCAAGAAGCATTTTCTTGATGAGTTAAAAATATAGTTTTGTTTTCAGAAAAAATGAGTCAAAAATAAGCAAGTTTTTCCTTGAAACAAGCAAAATAATCTGCCAATAGGGTAAGCAAAATAATGTCATTCATTTTCTTTTCGGCTTAGTCCCTTTATTAATCAGGGGTCACCACAGCGGAATGAACCGCCAACTTATCCAGCATATGTTTTACACAGCGGATGCCCTTCCAGCCGCAACCTACTGGGAAACACCCACTGGGAAACACCCATACACTCTTGCATTTACACTCATACACTACGGCCAGTTTAGTTCATCAATTCCCCTATAGCGCATGTGTTTAGACTGTGGGGGAAACCAGAGCACCCGGAGGAAACCCACGCCAACACGGGGAGAACATGCAAACTCCTGACAGAAATGCCAGCTGACCCAGCCAGGACTCGAACTAGTGACCTTCTTGCTGTGAGGTGATCGTGCTACCCACTGTGCCACCGTGACGCCTTAAAATAATGTCATTTCAAAGCGAAAACTAGATTATTGCTAGATAAACTGAGCCTAACAACGTTATTTTTGTGCACTGACTGAGCAGTGAAAGTTTACTTGTCTCTGCTTCAAACATAAATATTTGTTGTTTAATTTAATTTTTACATTTCAACAAACTAATCGACTATCAAAATAATTGTTAACTGCAGCTCTATAATTTTGACTCATTATTTCTGAAAACAGGACAATATGTTTTGCTTGTCTAGAAAATGGTTCTTGATTTAAGAGTTTTTAGATATTTGGACTAGTAATTTTTTTACAGTATAAATTTGTTATGTCATGTGAGTGAGCCTGTGTGTGTTTGCTGTAGTTGAGCAGGTGGAGCAGATGAATAATCTCCTCCATCAGAAGCAGAAGGAGCTGGTGGTGGCTGTGTCTAAAGTGGAGGAGCTGAGCAAACAGCTGGAGATGCTGAAGAGCGGACAGATGGATGTCATGAACAGTAACCACAGCTCTGTGGCCGAGCTGGACCGACTTTACAGGGAGCTGCAGGTAGAACTCCACTCCACAGGAGGGCTTTAAAAAAAAAGTCAAGTTTCAAATTATCGGCAAATTGAAAAAAGCACATTTGAATGCAAAACCTGTGCATTCCAATTTGTGGTGTTTCAATAGGCTTGTATTAATAAGCTTGTTTTTGTTAACTTATTCTGCATTCCAGACACAGTCAGAAGTGGTCATTTCAGAAGTGAAATGTTCCACTTTCGACCTCAGTGTGATCCAGTAAATTGTACATCATATTTACAGTTTGGAAAGTTTCGTCAAATTGAAAAAATGCAAATTTGAATGCAAAAACCGTGCAGTTGAATTTTTGGTTAAATTATGTTTTATTTAAGAACAGTTGTTTGAAAGGTTATGCACTTTAAAAAGTGATGGTCATTTAATTCAAATATTTGTTTTATATATTCAGCTACATTTGCACTCTCTTGTGGGCATAACAGACACAAGATTACTAATAACTTTGTCCTGTAACCATGAAGTATTGCCTTTAGAATATAAATGTAATAAATTTTGCTTCTATTTATGAAGGAAATTCGAATGTAGGTTTTCAGCCATATTGACAGCTCTACTCCACAGATCACCTGTGTTTGTTCATCAGATGCGGAAAAACCTGAATGTGGAGCAGAACGCTAAACTGCAGCAGCAGCGGGAAAACCTGAACAAGAGGAACCAGGAGGTGGCTAACATGGACAAGCGTGTCAGTGAGCTGCGAGAGCGCTTGTGGAAGAAGAAAGCTGCTCTACAGCAGAAGGAGAACCTTCCTGTGAGTGCTTAAAATCTGATGTTTTGGCTTGAGTTCCTCACTGCCTAATCTTCCAAGGTTTATCAGCAGCTGTTTTATATGCCTGAAGGGTTTATTCTGCAATAACAACCAGCTGGATGTACATTATCCTGGTTATTAGATGGCTACCAGCCTCAAACATTATATATGACTGTTAGTGAATGTTACCTTTATTTATAGATTTTTTTGTGTGTGTATTGTGTGTATATATATATATATATATATATATATATATATATATATACACATATATACACAGTGCTCAGCATATATGAGTACACCCCATTTTGAAAATAAATATTTTTATCCATTTCTCAGTGAATGTGTAATGTATATTGGTGCATTTAAACAAAACAGATTTATTAAACAGATATATTTATTAAAATAATATTTTGGTCACAAAACATCTTTAGAAATTAAACAAAATACAACCAATTGTAAATATTTTTAGTTTCTCCTGATTTTTGCTATTTTTGAAAATTATATTTAATATTTTTCCCTAACATATAAATTTGGGCTATATATATATATATATATATATAAAGGTAAAATTCAATTGATTGCAAATCAGCATTTTGTAAAATACTGTAAAATCAGTATACAGTGCTCAGTATAAATGAGTACATCCTCTTTTGAAAATGAATATTTTTATTCATTTCTCAGTGAAAACAGGCAATGTATTTTGGTGCATTTAAACAGTTTTATTAATATTTTAATACAGAGATCTGTGATGAGTGAACTCATTTATGCTGAGTACTCTATATACAGCGGTGTATTTCATATTGTTTTAGTTGCTTTTGCCAGATTGTCTCCTGATGTAGTTTCTGTATTTCTGATGTTTTCAGCTTCCTCCAGATGGCCAGGCGCCTCCACAGACTGCCGGGTCCCGAGTGGCAGCGGTCGGCCCTTATATCCAGTCGTCCACAATGCCCAGGGGCCCTGACAGACACGACCTGCCCATCAAACACAATTACCCAGAATTCACAGCGACCGCAGGGCATCAGGACAGGAGCGCACAGTCTGGAGCAGGTCTGAAGATCTTTAATGTACAGTCTAATCAACCCATGCTGTCAGTGATGAGGAGCTAATTATTAATTACAGAATTATTACAGGGGGCTCCGTGGGGTCTTAAAAAGTCTTAAATTTAAAAAACATAATTTTAGGCCTTAAAAGTCCTGTGAAATTAAAATAAAACATTTTAGATGTTAGTTTCAGTCTGTTAGTTTTAAGGATATCTATTTGCTAGTGTGCTCCAAAGCAATGACAAAATTTGTTTAAGACATATACAACCGATATAAACATCCAAAGCTTGCAGTTTGGCACTTCCGCCTAAAATGATCAATGATGTTTTAGTTTTTGCCGTCAGTTCTTACTTCAGTTTCTCATCAAATCTTCTGACCAGTTGGCGCCAATAGCCTAGTGGTTAACTGTGCCGACATATAGCACTGTGGTGCTCATGGCGACCCGAGTTCGATTCCTGACTCGAGGTCCTTTGCCGACCCTTCCCCTCTCTGCTCCCAATACTTTCCTGTCTGTATCCTCCACTGTCCTTTCTAATTAAAGGTGAAAAACCCTACAAAGTAATTATATAAAAATCTTCTGACCAATCAAATGTTCTCTAGTATCTGACATGCCCCGCCTCCTTCTTCTTATTGGCTGTTTATTTGATGCACTTGAGCTCAACCACTCTCACTGGCAGAGCTGTGAGAAAAGGAAACGCCACCGCCATCTTCATTTTTCTGTTGAGATTACGCCAAACATCAAATAAAAAATGCACACTAGATTATAGATATCATATATAAGACTAACATGCTGGCACTCACATGTACAAATCTTTATTTTAATTTCACAGGGACTTTAAGAAACTCAGTGTGTAACTATCATCAGACTAATCCTGAAACTCCTTCTGCAGGTCTGCACTCAGGAAAAGCGTCTTCGAAGCTGGCGAACTGGAGTTTGGCGAATGCAAAATCCGGCAATAATCACGTAACATCCAGCCTGCCGCGCATGGTGAGCCAGGCATCGAAAAGCCAAGGTCAGTTTCACCACTGGATGAACTGCGAACTGGCTGAAGATATGTTCATATATGTGACGAGTCAAATCACTTGAGATGCATTGTTTATAGCAGTAACCCAGGAAACGTGCAAGAATATTATAGGCTGTTTCTCAATACCAGTATTATGCGCAGTTGTGTGTCAGCAGTGTGTGAATATCTCCAGCCTCTAATGGTGAACATTTATTAATTGTATTTGTTATAATCAGACTTGATAAAAACAGTCTGAGAAACACTTTGATTGACATTCTCCCTTTGTACGTGTCATCAGAGCGGGAAAGCCCCGCCCACTAGTGCCCATCTCTCCCTCATTAGCATAAACAGCAGCCCTGAGTGAGAAGCAGCCGTCTGTCCATTAGCCACTAGAGTGTTTGAGCTGCTGAAGATAATGTCAGCATAGACTAAGAGGATTATAGATGTGGAGTTTTAGATGAACAGCGACAGGAGTCTCCATAGACTGACAGAAGCATGAAGCACACACTGACCAACGACAACATGCACACCTGACCAGCACTGACAACACACACAGTGCTGTTTTACATCTGTTGCTATGGTGACCCGCCCTCTTCTGAAAAGAGCACAATCTCATTTGCATTTAAAGCGACAGTCACCAAAATGCCACAATTAGGACCAAAACTGTGAAGTTAATTTGAATTAGAATTTATTAAATGGGATAGAATTTTATTGATTCATGAATCTTTACATCTTCACTGTCTGCTTCTAGTTGCAGATAATGCAGACGTGCAGAAACGAGACCCGCGGGTGCGTCCTGTCTCCATGTTTGAGTCCACTGAACTGCCTGCAGCCGCTCTGAGGAAAAACCAGAGCAGTGAAAACCTGGTGAGAGACACGCAGGTAGAGCTTCAGCACACGCACACACACAAACAAACACACACACACACTAGCAGACTGGAATAGTTACGATGTATGGTGTTTTAGAGCTGAGTCCCTCATTCTCTACAAGGCTGCATTTATTTGATCAGAATTACAGTAAAAACAATGATCAAGGACAGCTCTGATCATTATTTGTGCTGAAAAGGATTTTGTGCTGCTTCTTTTATTTATTTATTTTTTGTGGAAACCATTCCTGCGTCCCAATTTGCATACTATCCATCCTAAATAGTATTTGATAATAGAATTAGTGTGTCCCAAACCGTAGCATGGTGAAATGAGTTTTCCAAAGTTACCCAATGCTGTCCTATTTCTGGTGGAAGATTGTAGTGCAGATCTGTGCTAATTCTAACCACTAATATTGCCCACAATACATTGCACATTGGATCTGAATTCAGTTAGAATTACAAACGTGGGTAAAAAAGTGTTAACAAACTACAAACATATAGGACTTTTTAACAACAGATGGCGCTCTAGGCTAGTTTTTAACAGCCAAAGAATAATGTGCAGGTTAGTGTATACTCCATCAGCTGTTTTAGTTTCTGTCAGCTTTGTGTTTAATTAAAAA
The DNA here is from genome assembly GCA_903798115.1 of Danio jaintianensis. Classification (NCBI taxonomy): domain Eukaryota; kingdom Metazoa; phylum Chordata; class Actinopteri; order Cypriniformes; family Danionidae; genus Danio; species Danio jaintianensis. The sequence goes on along the minus strand of CAIGQV010019624.1, from coordinate 5,008,252 downwards.
ATTAATAAACAATTATGGCCTTAACAATGATTTGTCTAATTTTTACATTTTATATCAAGTAGCCGTATAATAATTGGGATAAAGTACATCCAGGAGGTGGTTATCTCAGAATAAAGCTTGACAGGTTAATCAGCAGCCCGATGTGAAGAGGAGCACAGTTGTATAAAACTAAATGGTTTATTCTGTGAAAACAACCATCCTGGATGTACTTTATCCCTAACTTAACATCCTCCAGATTGTCATTATGTTTTCTTGCACACAGAGCGCTGTGAAGACCACAGTCAAGGTTCCACCTCCAGTTCCATCTAAACCTAAACAGGCCAACCTGCCGCCTGGAGGACTGATGGGATATGGTAAGAACACCGGCACCTACCCAGGGAAGAGTGCGTCTCCGCAGCCGCCCACCGGACCCCAGTCTGGCACTCTACCCTCCAAACTGGAGGCTCCACCAGCGGCCACGGTGCACCCGTTCAGCCCCGATCCCCCTGGAGCCAAAGATTCAGGCGGGCAAATGCTGCTGAAGCCGCAGACCGTGACCGCCAGCTCCATCTACTCCATGTACACACAGCAGCCCAGCGGCGGGAAAGCAGCACAGCAGAGTGTTCAGGGCGCGCTGAGTCGAGCACAGACGCGCACCGGACACTTCATCAGCGGTGAGAGAGCACGATTTATATTCTCCAATACAGTTCTCACAGAGTGTAAAGGCTTGATTAGGTGCAATTATCACCAGTGTTTAATGCCTCATGATGACTAAACAAAGGCTGCTAATGTGATGAGAATTGAAAGGTTAATTTTTCATGAACTGTTCCAGCCCTAATGTTATTTTGTGGTGAACTGTCCCTTAATTGGCTAGTTTTAACAGCAGACAGTCTTCTCATGTTGAATATTTCTCCTCTTTCACAGCTTGTTTTTAGTCTACGTTTGTAATGAACCTGCCGTTTGAAACAATGTTGTATCTGATGAGGTCCTTTGAAATCCCCTGAGATGACTTCTGATTATATTGATCAGCTGTAATTATATTAATCAGCTGACGGTTTGTTTGGGTTTTTTTCTCCCGTTGTCCCTGTAGTTTATGGTAAGCCAGTGACGTCCTCAGGCCAGCCATCTCAAACCCCACACCCTGAGAACCCATACCTGGACTCTCCCAGTGTCTCCGAAACCCTGACTGACCACAGTCCCGCAGAGCCCACTTCAGAAACCCCAGAAACAGAGCGCATTCCCAGACCCCTCAGTCCCACCAAACTGCTGCCCTTCATCTCCAACCCGTACCGCCACCAGAGCGACCTGGACCTGGAGGCCCTTCGGAAGAAACTCTACAACGCACCACGCCCCCTGAAGAAACGCAGCTCCATCACAGAGCCCGAGGGCCCCGGTGGCCCCAACATCCAAAAACTGCTGTATCAGAAGACCACTCTGGCGGCGATGGAGACAGTGAGTCCTCCTGGAGAAGAGGAGAAGGAGACACTAGCAGAGCCGCAGGGATACGATGCTGATTCCCTCGAAGTGCCTGAAGAAACACTTCCCGAATTTCAGATCGCTCCTGAAGTGGAAGCAGAAGACGCTCCTCCGCCGCCACCTCCTCAATCTGCCCCGAAAATTGATGCATCCATCATCATCCCACCGCCGCAGCCAGAGAGCCCTCCACCTCCACCTCCTCCTGACAGCTTCATGGAGGATTTCCCGCCATATCCTCCGCCTCCGTATCCCAGTGGCGCTGAGCAGGACAATCCAGACGACACCTTTAACATGAAGCCACCAGAGGTCACCGGACAGGTTCCCTTCCCACCCGTAAGAACCTACATATTTTTAATAGGAGACTGCACTCTAGACTAGTTTTTAAACAGTAGAAGGCGCTCTAGGCTAGTTTTT
>CAIGQV010019624.1:4910800-4932681 GCA_903798115.1 Danio jaintianensis | reverse complement strand
ACACACACACACACACACACACACACACACACACACACACACTCAATTCAATTCATCTTTATTTCTATAGCGCTTTTACAATGTAGATTGTGTCAAAGCAGCTTAACATAGAAGAGTACAGTAAATTGAAACAGTGTCAGTCCAGTTTTTAGAGTTTAAGTTTAGTTCAGTTCAGTGTGGTTTAATTTTCACTGCTGAGAGTCCAAACACTGAAGAGTAAATCCATCGATGCGCAGCTCCACAAGTCCCAAACCAAGCAAGCCAGTGGCGACAGTGGAGGAACAAACTTCACCAATTGGCGAAAGTGAAGGAAAAAAAACCTGGAGAGAAACCAGGCTCAGTTGGGCACGACCATTTCTCCTATGGCCAAACGTCCTGTGCAGAGCTGCAGTCTAGGCGCCGGAGTCTGGAGAACGCTGGACATCCATCGTGGAGAAGCTGCAGGTGGGAGAGGTCACCGGCTGGTGTACAGGCTGGCCCTTCAGGATAATGCGAAGACTCGTCTGTCACTGGGGTCTTACAGGAATCAGTCTCATGCTCTCCACTCGTCCATGACCACCACAGGAGCTGCTCAGAATACGGCCCGGTCCAGGATTATGGAAACCTCTGGAATAATAAAAAAAGACTAACATAAGCGCAGATGCCGTTCAAATTATAATGTCTTTTGGGAAGTGTTCCCAGCTCCGGTTGCCCTAAATAATGCAGACTAACAATCCTTTAAAGGATTTGTATTTCAAAAGCATTTGTGTTTTATGTGTATGCTTAGCAAAGAGATGTGTCTTTAATCTAGTTTTAGACTGACAGAGTGTGTCTGCTTCCTGAACATACACAACAGCATGCATTCTCTTTCGTGCTTTAAAAAACATGAATGAATCGAGTACACATCAATAAATGAAGCGCGTCTGATGCTGCTAGTCATATTACATGATTTCACGTGATTACATGATTGTGTGTGTGTGTGCGTGTGTGTTTCAGGTGGTGTTGGGCATCAGTACTCTTCTCCTGTATGTTCCCACTCCTCTGGCAGCGACGCATCAGTCCGGCTCTGTGGCTCTGCTCACCTTCGCCATCTGGGTCCTCGCGGAGCTCAGAAAGGTGCCCAAGTAGAAGCCCGACTCCATTTAACACTGTAATTACAGATGTTTTAATACATTATATTTTGGCTTGCCATGGATGCAGAGCTACATGTTGTGTTGATACATTTATATGAAGTGCACAACACAATGTGTCTTTGTAAAATACATTGAACTCTTTAAATGACTTCTTTGTTTCTTTCATATTTAGTTTTTTTTATTTGTACATATTTGTCTTGGACTTGACTCTTTATATCAATTAAATAAAATTATAATTGTTCTCTCTTGATGTAATTAGGACTTTCATTCAGAGTTTTCATATATTAATGAATTTATTTTCTGAATTTCATGGTGTATATGTCACGTCCTTAGTCTAGATACAGATGGTGTTGTCATATTCAGTTGAAGACAATATTATTTGGTCCTGTGAAATAATTTTTTTTTTTATTATTATTTCCCTAGTGGAAGGAATATATGTATATATTTTAATGTAAACTGCTGTGGTCAATATTTATTAGCCCTCCTAAGATTTATAACAAACCACTGTTGTCCATTGATTGCCTAATTAACCTTGTTAAGCCTTTAAATGTCACTTTAAGCTGAATACTAGTATCTTGCATAACAACTAGTAAGATATTATGCACCATCATCATGACAAAGACAATTAAAGCTCATGTATTAAAGCTAATAATACTGTAAATAATGTTAAATTTCTTCCGTAGACTGATCATTTCGCTTCACAGGACCTCAGTGTGTCATCAGGAGCCATAGGCATTGATTTGGACTTGTTTATTATGTGTGTTTATGTTTAATCTGAAAAATAGGTGACCATTGACTTGCATTATATAAATCAATTCAGCAAGGACCACAGATTCAGATAAAAATCTTCTTTAATGTACCACTGAAGAAATCAAGTCAACTAAGTAAGTAAATGAGGGTAAGTAAATGTTAATATTTGGGTGAACTATTCCTAATAAGTTTCCATCACTGATTCTGCTTTTCTGTTTATTACTGTGAAGCTGTTTTGAAAATAATCTGTACAATTCAGGATAAACACTCAAAACTGCATAGCAACAGACGGAGCCAAAATATGAAATGTCAAACAGATGTGCGTTTCGGCTTGAGTGATCAGTGAAGTGATCCTGAGCTCATCATAGCAGAAATGATCATTCACAGCAGTTCAGTGTACACGTATACAAAACTGACACATGAAAATATATGCGAATTACATATATGGCATACAAGTTCATATTTGGATTTTTCATATATAAGAGATATGTCATATATGCAACAGATACACTCACCGGCCACTTTATTAGGTACACCTTACTAGTACCGGGTTGGACCCCTTTTGCCTTCAGAACTGCCTTAATCCTTCATGGCATAGATTCAACAAGGTACTGGAAATATTCCTCAGAGATTTTGCTCCATATTGACATGATAGCATCACGCAGTTGCTGCAGATTTGTCTGTTGCACATCCATGATGCCAATCCCCCGTTCCCCCACATCCCAAAGGTGCGCTATTGGATTGAGATCTGGTGACTGTGGAGGCCATTTGAGTACAGTGAACTCATTGTCATGTTCAAGAAACCAGTCTGAGATGATTCTCGCTTTATGACATGGCGCGTTATCCTGCTGGAAGTAGCCATCAGAAGATCATAAAGGTCATAAGGTCATAAAGGGATGGACATGGTCAGCAACAATACTCAGGTAGGCTGTGGCGTTGACACGATGCTCAATTGGTACTAATGGGTCCAAAGTGTGCCAAGAAAATATCCCCACCACCACCAGCCTGAACCGTTGATACAAGGCAGGATGGATCCATGCTTTCATGTTGTTGATGCCAAATTCTGACCCGACCATCCGAATGTGGCAGCAGAAATGGAGACTCATCAGACCAGGCAACGTTTCTCCAATCTTTTATTGTCCAGTTCTGGTGAGCCTGTGTGAATTGTAGCCTCAGTTTCCTGTTCTTAGCTGACAGGAGTGTCACCCGGTGTGGTCTTCTGCTGCTGTAGCCCATCCGCCTCAAGGTTGGACGTGTTGTGTGTTCAGAGATGCTCTTCTGCAGACCTCGGTTGTAACGAGTGCTTATTTGAGTTACTGTTGCCTTTCTATCAGCTGGAACCAGTCTGGCCATTCTCCTCTGACCTCTGCCATCAACAAGGCATTGGCACCCACAGAACTGCCGCTCACTGGATATTTCCTCTTTGTCGGACCATTCTCTGTAAACCCTAGAGATGGTTGTGTGTGAAAATCCCAGTAGATCAGCAGTTTCTGAAATACTCAGACCAGCCCGTCTGGCACCAACAACCATGCCATGTTCAAAGTCACTTAAATCCCCTTTCTTCCCCATTCTGATGCTCGCTTTGAACTGCAGCAGATCGTCTTGACCATGCCTAAATGCATTGGGTTGCTGCCATGTGATTGGCTGTTTAAAAATTTGTGTTAACGAGCAGTTGGACAGGTGTACCTAATAAAGTGGCCGGTGAGTATATTTCGAAGTATTGCAAAAATTGCCTCTTGCATATTTTTTTCAACCATCGGAATTACAAATATGTACATGTATGTATGTTCAAATATATTATATATAATTTTATATATGTGTTCATGTATGACATACATATTGCTTATTGCTGGAATTTTGTCGTGTTGCGTGTTGTTACAATGTAACCTGCTGAGCTAATGTTTAAGTTTGTAATATTTACTTAGTTGAAAATTTAACTGAAAACAAACTGGAAGTGCATTTTCAGATTTAAGTTTTAGATTACAAGGGCAAGCTATTATTTTGTTCTTAATGACACGCACAGATGAATTGTTTGCCACAAAACTAGCAGTGTGAGCTAACAAAATCAATATGGTTAGTTTTGATGTCATGTGTACTTTAAAACTGTCTTTAAAGTGGCTACCTGATCTTAAGTATCGCACAATGAGAGAAAACAAACGTGTCGCACACCTGACTAAATAAATAAGCCGATAAAGCAGTGTTTGGATGAATTATATGACTGATTTGTTCATAGATATTTACATTAGATGTCGCCTACCCTGTTGTTGTCTATTGGAAGGAATGCATCAATAGAGCCGCCATTTTAGTACAGGGTAGCGCTCCTTTGAAATGAATGCGGGACCAAGGTGCAGTGGAGGACTGTGGCCATCCAGAGCCAGAGATATACACATATATACATATATCTATGATCGGGAGTTTCCCCCAGTGGTCAGTATGCAAATATTTCTTTAAATTACGAAAATTATAATTTTACATCACTTTTCTACATGGATAGATGAGTGACCGCACGGGCATTGCCGATAAAGAGTGTGTTTGTGTGCATGGATATGTATTATCCTCCCTCCCTGTTAAATTTGATCTAATCCATGTCCTGAAACACCCCCCCTCTCCTGCTTTCACTTCTCATTCTAACGGAGGGAGCGATTCGTTTGTGAATGAATCTCCGTTATGAACGACTCGTTCACTCAGCCGACAATAATACAAGTTTCTGGCAGCGCAGCGTCTTCATTCATTCATTCATTTTCTTTTCGGCTTAGTCCCTTTATTAATCTGGAGTCGCCACAGCGGGATGAACCGCCAACTTATCCAGCATATGTTTTACGCAGCGGATGCCCTTCCAGCTGCAACCCATCACTGGGAAACATTCATACACACTCATTCACACACACATACACTACGGACAATTTTAGCTTACCCAATTCCCCTATACCGCATGTGTTTGGACTTGTAGGGGGAAACCGGAGCACCCGGAGGAAACCCACGCCAACACGGGGAGAACATGCAAACTCCACACAGAAATGCCAACTGACCCAGCCGAGGCTCGAACCAGCGACCTTCTTGCTGTGAGGCGAACGTGCTACCCACTGCGCCACCGCGTCGCCCCTGCAGCGTCTTGTTGTCATATTTCTTTTACATTGATTTTATTCAACAAAACTAGCATAAGTCTAGAATTCAGTGCAGTAAGAGACTGTATTATCATCAATAACGTTACTTGTTGAGCACAAAAGTTTGTAACATGTAAAAAAACGAAATCTTACCTATGAAATGTTCTGCCTTTGTGCTTTGTTTTCTTTGTTTGCCCGTAAGCAGCGCTAAAGTCCAGCATCTTCACATTGGCACACTGTCTTGACTAGTGCAGTTGAATGACATTTGTCCTGGGAGCACTGTACAAATATGGCGGCGCTATTGACGCATGCTCAGGGTCCGTATGCGATATCTAGTGTATATATCTATGATTTGTTGAGTCCAGCGAGAGCGCGCTGTCCAGGCTGCGCCTCCCGCTAGATTCACATCACCTGACCCGCTCCAACCGCTGCGCGTTCACGACTCTGCCTCAAAAACTAACTTCTTCACCAGCCGACAGCAGCCGCGACGCAAAGGGTAAATAATTCTTCTCAAATAATCATTAGTGTGCGATCTGTGTGTACTAGCAGCCTGTTTCTCTGCAGATAGAGCCGCTTAATATTACTGACAGGAACCGCGCGTGTTCGGTCGGTCATCAGATCCGTCTCCTGAATGAATTCAGGTGAGCTCCGTTAATGCTGTTTGATGGTGTACGTGCTTTAAAAGATTAATCACACGACATGAATATCTTGGAAATGTTGTCTAATATGAGCTCATGTGGGAGTTGTGCTGAGTCTGGGGCGGATCACCTCTGATTCCTCCTTCATCACATACACAGCCGAACATTGCACATCTGTTTATGATTATTAGTGTATCAAAGCCATCTGGAGGCGAAAACACGAGCTGTATTCATGCTTTATGAAGTGTGTGAGGATGTTTGTTTACGCAATGAATGAAATCAAACACTGTGACGTGTTACCAGAACTCTGGATTACGTTGTTCTGTAACCTGTGTCTATATTACTGAATATATGTCCATATTAAGGCTCTATATCGAGGCATGATGATACATGTTGAAGGACGCTGATGCTGAATATATTCTCATACTTCATTCATAAAGATCCTTATTTATAAAAAAGATTGACTTGTCTTCACACGTTTACTAATAAGGTTAATAAGGTTATAAGGCTAATAAGGTTAGGGATGTTTATGTACTGTTTGCTGTATAACCACATGCATTCAGTTCTTTGTTACATTTAACTGTTTACATTTACTATTAAACATTCACACCATTTTTAGTACAGAAAAAATGGACAAAAGAAACATGAAATATGACAACTTTATTCATTCATTCATTTTCCTTCGGCTTAGTCCCTGTATTCATCAGGGGTCGCCACAGCGCAATGAACCGCCAACGTATCCAGTATATGTTTTACACAGCGGATGCCCTTCCAGCTGTAACTCAGTACTGGAAAGCATCCATACACACTCATTCACACACACACACTCATGCACTACGGCCAATTTAGTTAATCAATTCCCCTATAGCGAGTGTGTTTGGACTGTGGGGGAAACTGGAGCACCCGGAGGAAACATGCAAAGTCCACACAGAAACGCCAACTGACCCAGCTGTGACTCGAACCAGCAACCTTCTTGCTGTGAGGTGACAGTGCTACAATTCGCCCCAAATATGACAACTTGTCTTCCCTAAAAATATATATCTACATTTCAAGTTAAGTTTACTAATTACACCTAAAATAAAGTTCAATATGCTGCTTTATATATTAATGCGTGTACATTGAAATGTTTTGAAATATTGTTATGGCTATTAATCCATCCCGTTCATTCATATAAAGCGGCTTTGACACAATCTACATTGTATAAAGTGCTATATAAATATAGATGACTTGACATTTAGGCATACTATTAGTATATAAACTGTACTATTTTACAGGACTACACTGGCCTACTTCATATTTTATAAAATCTAGTAAACTTTAAATGTTAAATAAACTCAAAAAATGTTGCTGCTTGTTTAAAATGAGTTGAAACAACACAATTTTAAAGTTTTTTTTTTGGGACAACTTAATTGTTTTATGTTCAATCCACTTAAATTTGTGAAAACAATTAAGTTAGCTTATCGATTAGTGTTGGGACAGCATGAAGGAATTGAGTTGAAGCCTGCATTTCAACAGTGTAGAGTACAAATAAGTTAGTTTATGTGCTTACAGAGAATTAGTACTATATTTTTTAGTGTATGAAAGTATATTTTGAAATTATTTAATTTATGAAAGTGTTTCACAGTTTTATATTTATGTACTATATTATTATTTATTTCATGCTCTTCCCCCAAAGCTGCCTCAAGACTACATGAGCATGTACAATGATGTGGTAAAGAATATTTTATACTCAATCAAAGAAGTTACACAAAACAATAAGCCATAGGTCTCAAAGTCAATTCCTGGAGGGCCGCAGCTCTGCACAGTTTTGCTCCAACCCTAATCAAACACAACTGATCAACTAATCAAGGTGTTCAACACTACTAGAGACTATTAAGCAGGTGTGAGTTGGAGGGGGTTGGAGCTAAACTGTGCAGAGCTGCGGCCCTCCAGGAATTGAGTTTGAGACTATTGCAATAAGCCATGTAATTATACTTTTAAGCATATCTCAGTACTAATATAGCCCAATTATAAGCTTTTCCCCCAGTGTAAGTATTCTCAAGTGCAGATTTTGTTCTTGAGGAAAAGCACGAAACTAAAAGGTAGACTGAAATTATGCCTTCTAATTTTTGTCCAGAAGTATACTAATATACTAATAGCATACTTCTTATTCTTCTTGGAAGTGTTGACCTAAAAATACACATTTGAAAATTAAAAAAATGCTAGGTTGTTGTTGTAACCCAATGATGGGTGAAACATAGACAAACCCAACCATTGGGTTACAACAACAACCTAGCATTTTCATTCATTCATTCATTTTCCTTCAGCTTAGTCACTTTATTCATCAGAGGTCGCCACAGCAGAATGAACCGCCAACTTATCCAGCATATGTTTTACACAGTGGATGCCCTTCCAGCTGCAACCCAGAACTGGGAAACACCCATACACACTCATTCACACACATACACTACGGCCAATTTAGTTAATCAATTCCCCTATAGCACATGTGTTTGGACTGTGGGGGAAACCGGAGTACCCGGAGGAAACCCACGCCAACACGGGGAGAACATGCAAAGTCCACACAGAAACGCCAACTGACCCAGCCGGGACTCAAACCAGTGACCTTCTTACTGTGAGGCCACAGTGCTAACCACTGAGCCACCGTGCCGCCCAACCTGGCCCAACCTTTTGAGTAAATGCTGGCAAACTCCACAGCGTTAAAGCCCAGAAAATAATCCAAACAATGATAAAACAGTCTGCTAGGACTTTAAAAACACAGTGTTTCCCTGTTCCTGGATGCACGCCATCATCAGCCGCACATTTTCTGGTGTCTAACACAATATTGAACTCATCAGCTCATTAGCAGAGACTCGGAGCCCTGAAACAGATGAGTCAGATAGAGAGACATCCAGAAGGTCTGTGTTTCTGGGAACCGTTACTGTAAACACATAATCCCGTTTTCTTGAGATGTCAGCGAAACTGCCAGCCAAAATGTTTTACTGTTTGTTTATCTTTGTATCTGCAGTGTCAGTGGACCTGTGCTGAGATGACGTCTGTTCCCTGCGTCAGATGACGGAGGATTTAACCCTTTGATTTACAATAATTAATAATAACACGCACATCTGCAGCACAGAGATGGATTACACTGAACACTGGAGACACTGGATGATGCATCGGAAAAACACAGATAAGGTGGATGACGTGAAGAAAACAGATACAGATTGGTGTCTAAGCATGTTGAAATGTCCTGACAGTTTGGTGTAGAAATATGGTGATAAACATGCACGATATTAATATCATGGTCACTCCAAAATACAGTGATTTATTAATTATTTAATCTATTATTTAGAGTGATTTTAAAGTATATTTACAGTGTATTTGAAATGTTCATATCAGGACCAAATGCTTGAAGACTTAATTGGTGAATTAATTGCTTAATAGTTCAAACATGATTATTTTCATATGTTAATCTGGTCATGCTGAAATATTGACTGAAAATTATGTGATTGTTTATAATACTGTTGGACGTTAATACCGTACAATAAGACTCCAATAGGAAACATTAGTTAATTGAATTAAACTACAAACATATTTATTAATCTTAGCTGATGTTAATTACTTAGTTAATGCCTAATATTGTGTTAAAATTGTAGTCATAATCTGATTCGTAATTAATAACATGTTAAAATCATAGTCGTAATCTGATTACAAGTCATAATCGTTTTATTAGATGTAGTTAATACATTTTAAAATAAGAATAACTTAGTAACTGTAATAAATTTGGCTTTTTAACTAATTTATTAATGCAACTTTATTGTAAATTGTTACCTATTGCATTTTATTATCCTTTTGCAATTTAATTTAGTTAAACGCTCCTTAAGAATATACAATAAAGCAATACACTAAGTATTTTTTTGTTATTATACCTTTTAAAGTAGCCTTTTTACATGCAGTTTACACCAATATTGTTATAATACCGTATACCAATCAACAATTAATCGCAACAATAACATCTGATACCATCTTAAGCCTAGTTTGCCGTGCATATTTCTATAGATTATTATTATTATAAACCAAACATCTTCATGATGATTCTTCATTTGGGTGCTCATCTGCTCTTTATTGGACTGGTTGTATGTAAAGCAAACGCTGGATCTAGTCTCAGGTTTACGGGATCCGACGAACAATGGGTTGCGTTTCCAATGTGGAACGCTTGCTGTGAGAGCGAAATGAGCTTCAGTGTGAAAACCACACATCTGAATGGACTCCTGGTGTACTTTGACGACGAAGGCTTCTGCGATTTTCTCGAGCTGCACATACACATTGGGAAACTCAGATTGTGCTTTTCTATTTTCTGTGCCGAGTCCACATGCATGCTTTCTGACGTCACCATTAATGACAACCAGTGGCATTCGGTCACGATTATGAGGAACTTTAGAAACACCACACTCATCGTCGATGAAGAAGTAAAGTGGGATGAGGTTAAATCCAAAAGGCGGGACATGACAGTTTTCAGCCACTTGTTTTTAGGAGGGATTCCCTCAGAGCTGAGATCGGTGTCTTTACAGCTGACGTCCAAGACTGTGAAAGATCACACTCCGTTTATGGGCTGGATAATGGATGTGAAAGTCAACGATTCTGAGCCTGCGATAATTAACAGCGTTGGAGTCCACGAAAACCTCTGCGGCTCAGAGAACATGTGCTCGAATGGAGGAGTGTGTAGTGTTGTCGATAATAAACCTACATGTGACTGCTCTCAAACCGGCTACCAGGGAAAAGACTGCAGTGAAGGTAAGATATACAGTTATATATTAAGTGTATATATCTTGTTTTGGTGTATGCGCAGTGAATGCGCGTAACCTGGAACGTTTGTGATCTCATTAGCCCGGATGTATTTGTTTGTAGTCCACAAATTCGTTCGCTGTAGGCTTTGCTAAGCTAACTCTGTAAAAGCCACTGTCTCCCTTTGCATTAAACTTTGAGCGTCTTATATTCAGAGATGTTGTTTATGTTCACACAGCAACATTACACATCAACTAAAGTGTAAAATATGATATCGTAGTGGACCACCCCTTTAAGTAAAAACTGTAACAAAATTACACACTTTTGCTTCTCAAGTAAATGTACAGTACATTTATTTAAGAATTTTAATAAAAAAATAAACACTTGTACTGGAAAACAAGACGTTAGTGTAGAAGAATTAGTTTTTGCATAAAGTACAGTATCAAGGTATCAGATATTGATATTATAAGGTACATTTTTTGTTCTAGAATTTTACTCTAAAATAGCTAAAGCTTTGGATTCAACGCAGTAACAGTTATAATGTCGATGCTGTGAGTTTTATAGCATTCATAATACCTGTGTGTGTGTGTGTGTGTTTAGAGGTCATTGACCAGCAGCTTTCACTAAACAGTGTTTGCAACGTGCTGATAATAGTGTTATTAAACACCGAGCAGATCATCATTTAGTGTTTACAGATTAGAGAGATTCATTCTGTTTTCATTCTGCAGCTCGTCTCAATGCCTGACACACACGCGTGCACACACACAACATGAGGTATAAATTTCTTGTTAATAATATTTTCAACTGAAGTGGTGGAAAGGTTTATTTCAGCTAGAAAGAGTGAGCTTTATGCCACCAAAGTAACCTATTTTGCTTCTAAGTTGTGTTGTGTATGAAATACAGGCTAGATTTTAATTATACTTGACAAAAGAGACTATCAGAGATGTATTTAGAGCTGTATTTTGAAGCGTTAACGTATATAGAATCAATATCTACCTCTGCATAAACCGATGAGTTTCTAAAGTTTATTGGCACCTTTTCACTCAAGAAGAAAAACAGAAAGAGCTGAGTGATATGACACCATGCATAAATTGTAGTGTATAAATTCTATTGAACACTTATATTCAGTGGTCTACATGTATTTACTGCCTCATTACAAAACATACGGAAGATACTAAGATTAAACAGAAGATAGATTTAAACAGACCTTTTGACTCTTTGAGAACAATTTAATATATTGTATTAATAGATTCTATGGCACCTTATTAAGTTATTATTCTGGAATGCCCAATGTCAAGATTGTAATTAAAACTAGTCATACTTATACTGCTCATATGTGTGTTTAACAACCTATTGAATCAGTATTGATAATATTGCAGCCTGAGTCCTTTTCTACATGATTTAGCAGCTTCTATGTGTTTTCTCCATGGTTTAGACAGCATAAATAGGGAGACAGTGTATTCAGTAGTACATTAACTGTAAAAAATCATGCTTTTGCTTACATCTGAGTGTCTATGGCCATGCATACGAATAAAAATTGAGACACAAGTGCAAACCCTATTAAAGAAAGAAATATTGTTCAGTCTTTGGCTCATGTAAAATAATACAGTGATTATTATGTGTGTGTTTTTTACAAGGCATGTGGTTTTATTTGACTTAAAGGGCACCTATTATGCAAAATCACTTTCCTAAGGGGTTTAAACCCAGTTGTGTGTCAGCAGTGTGTGAATATATCCAACCTCTAATGGTGAACATTAATTAATTGTATTTGTTATAATCAGACTTGATGAAAACAGTCTGCAGAAACACTTTGATTGACATTCTCCCTTTGTACGTGTCATCAGAGGGGGAAAGCCCCGCCCACTAGTGCCCCCTTATTAGCATAAACAGCAGCCCTGAGTGAGAAGCCTCATTGTCACCAAAATGCCACAATGAGGATCAAAGCCTGAAAGGGTCAGTTTCAGAGAGTTAGAGAACATTATCTGTGTGCTATTTTCAGCTCAAACTTCACTACACACTCTCTAGACACATCACAGACGCATTTTACATCTTGTACAAAGAGGCATAATAGATCTCCTTTAACAAGAGCCAAGAATACACAATCAATAGTCAGATCAATAACGGCATCTTCCTCCATAAATCAATGAGGCGATGAACTGAACTGCGTCTCACTGCCGCGTCTAGTATATTTTCTAACAATGCAGCTTATTATTTGAAATTCCAACTTTCCATTAAATGATTTCAAGGCTTATTTCATTACTTTGATCAGAGGATTATGGGATTTGCCACTGTGTCTCCATCTCACACACACAAATCTCTTTGCTTTGCTAAAATAATTACTTTGATGCACTGCTCTGTTGTAATTCTAGATATCAGAAATCACATTATGGACGAGCTTTACTCAACATCTCTCTTTCAGATGAAATGCATGCATCATTTATATATATTTCCTAGCTTTTATTCAGTGCTGCTATGTGAAGTAAGCAGAATTAACACATTTTCTGGCTGTTTTTTCATGCATCCCAACAGAGTGCTTTTCATTGTCAGCAAATTTAATAATTAATGATAACAAATAACAATTCTTCCACCTAATTTAGCTTTTCAGCAACATTTGTCAGAGTATCATCCTACAGGGGATAAGTGGTTTTGTATGTAATGCATGAATGAATGCATGTGTGTTGCATTAAACATTAATCTAAAAGACTCTCCTTATATAGTATGTGGATTTAAATATGTCTTGCTCTTGAACACAAAACATGCATCTGTTTTATATGTAAATGACATATATCTCACTCCATAATTTATATAAATGCATAAAGGATTGTAATTAGCAAACATTATTACCCACCACCTGCGTGTGATTATTAATGGCAGTCCTGTATTGTTCAAATGTGCAGTTCTGGGCCGCAATTAATTAGATGTAATCTGGATTACATAAACAGATTCCAAAAATAATGCATTTGTAATTATATTATATCATGTTTTAAAATGCTCCTAATCAGATTAAGGTTACTTTCTATGGATTACATGATAACAAACAATTCTCATTCATTCATTTTCTTTTCGGCTTAGTCCCTTAGTTATCAGGGGTCGCCGCAGTGGAATGAACCACCAACTTATCCAGCATATGTTTTACACAGCGGATGCCCTTCCAGCCACAACCCAGCACTGGGAAACGCCAACTGACCCACCCTGGGGCTCAAACCAGCGACCTTCTTGCTGTGAGGCCACAGTGCTAACCACTGAGCCACTGTGTCACCCAAACAATTTTTTCTAAATATCCTATCCTACCGTATTAGTTTAACTGTGAATATTAACTACATAGAATGCAAATGAAATGCTAATGTCTAATTATTGCTGATTAATTATTCATGCTTGTGAATTGGGAACAGAAGCAGCTCTGCTTCAATTATAGTATGATTAAGATGGATAATTATGCGGGTTAAACACTGCCTTAAGACTCTCTCTGCCTTAAGAGGATTTCTTTGCAGTTTTCAAGATGTTTAAAAACTTTTTAATTCCTTTGACCTCAAATATAAGTCCTCTGAGATTTTAAGTTAATACATATTTTATTAAATTAATATTTGCTATTTGTTTCCTCATGTCAGTTAATGGTCACATTTACCTGGATATGGATATATTATGTGAATTTATATTATTACAATCTAATTTTTGGCATTATTACAGTATAACTTGGCAAATTTGGGAAACTCTGCCATTAGTAATGTAATTTTAAATTAAAGCTACTTTTTAAATCTGTATTATTCATGTTTTATTTGATTTGGAGATTGTTTTAAAAGGCACCTACTTTACCTCTTTTTCAAGATTTAATGTAAGTCTTTGGTGTCTCCAGAATCTGTAAAGTTTCAGCCCAAAACACTCATCAGATTATTTATTATACCTTTTTAAATCTGGGAAATTTGAGCTGTTTGGACATTGTAGCTGTTTTTGTTGCCTGTGCCTTTAATGCAAAAGAGCTGGTTCTCCCCGCCCACCGTTCCCACATGTGTGTCAAAGCCAGAGATCTCTGTAGCCTTCACATAGATAAACAGCACAGTGACAGACAAGAATGAAGCAGATCTCCCATACTACAGTAAGAACTTTCACAACAGTTATTTGATATATTTGTTGTGGAGTTAATTCAAGCCTTACTTTCATGATGAGTCACACACAATGTTGTTATAAAGTTCGTACATGCACAGACATGCACACACACACACAAATGTGACAGGATACAGGTTAATATCCACTGCTGTATGGATATCCGTTATGTTAATGTACAAAATAAACCTGATTTAAGTCCACAAACCAGAATTGACGTGTCTTCTTTTATAATTGTACTTACACTATGCAGCTGTGGTGATGAATTACGTAGCCATTTTACTGTCTTTATTACAAACATGCACTGTTTTAAGAACATTTTAAACTTGTGACACTCATTCTTGAGCTGCAGCTAATCACAGAGAGCTGAACAGATCTTTTAATCCCAGTTACTTTCCTGTCTTGTGGATGTGATTATACGCGTTACTACGGAGACATGTTAATACTCTCCTGTCAATCAATTCGGTGAGTGGTGACTCCTACGTTACATTGCGGTGGGCCTCAAAATTACTGGGATTTGGATCCTATTTTAACATCAGGAAATAAAAAAAAAGACATGGTGTGTTTCTATCACTCCAGTATCACTGTGGACACATTATACCTACACACAGTTCTGTCCAAACAGCTTACAAAAGATGATTTTCACCATAGGTGCCCTTTAAAATGTGCATAATCTGTGATGTGACTATTGGGAATGATCACATTGCGATACCGATGCTTATTTAAATTAAATATTGCGCAGCCATAATTTATTGCTTCCTGAAGTATTGCTGATTAGACGCTCCAGGTTTCTTGCTGACTTGCTGTTCTTGTTTTTTTTTCAGGTCTGGCACACCTGATGATGCTGGATCGAGGTACTACACCAAAGACTACACTGCAACAAATGTATTTCTTACTCACAGTAGATGTTTTGTCTTGTTTCTAGTACAAATATCTAAAAATTCTGAAATCAAGAAGCATTTTCCAGACAAGGTAAAAAATAATGTCTTGTTTTAAGAAATAATGAGTCAAATTTAAGTGAGTTTTTCCTTAAAACAAGCTAAATAATCTTGTTCTCCTTTTTGACAGGATTATTTCACTTACCCCTTTGGCAGATTATTTAGCTTCTTTTAAGAAGAAACTCACTTAATTTTGACATATATTTTATTGGGTTACGCGGGAGGCCACATCTCTGTTTTGGATTACTCATTTCAACATACTATAATTTAGGACACACTAATTCTATTTTCGAATAGTATTTAGGACAGAAAGTATGAAAATTGGAGAATTTCATGTTTCATGCATGTTGTTCAGGGCTGTGTTTCCCAAACAACAACGTAAGTCGTGGCTGAACTTCTATAGTATGATGCATCGTTTAAGGAATGAACAGTGTAGTGATGAGTGTTTCCCAAAACCGCAGTTGCTCTGTCACAGATCCATTGTTTGAACTTCGTTAGTTATAACATAAAATGTCCATAATGACGCTCTAAACTAAGTGAAGTAACAACTTATTTAGAGAAAATGGCCATATTTTTTGTGCAAATTATATTGTTTTACATGCATGCACATTTTTAAAAAAAATCCAATATTATTTTTGGTAAAAACATGCACTCGTTTTCCATATTAATTGAAATATATGTAAATATACATATAGGGCATATGTTTCCTTTACAAATATTATTGATAACCATTAACGTATCCTACAGGTATATATATTTATGTCACAAGCTTTGGAGAGATTCCGCTCTTAAATCATAGGTCACCTATAGCTTTCGTCATGAGCCACGACTGCGTTCAAAATGGCATAAAGGTTTTCAAAGTGCACCACGAATGGAGCGCAGTTGTCAATATGAAGATCACTAAAACTGAACTGTAAAAAATACTTTAAAAGCAAATTGCAAGTAAGAGAGATGACTTAAATGTTTTTTTTATCATTCTAAGTTTAAATGTTGGAACCAGGGGTGTTGGGGCACGGGCCCCCCCAACAACAACAAAAAATAGTTTACCTTTATATAAATTGCTATACTGAATAATATAAATAAATAACATTTTAATTAGTAGTAGTATAAAAGTATTATTATTATTTTTTCAGGGTTTTTGGGATTGGCATAGGACCTCGAGGCGGGAATCGAACTCAGGTTGCCATGAGCACTGGAGTGCATATGTCGACGCACTAACCACTATGCCGACTAAAAGTATTATTATTATACAATTATTATTCTAAATAAATAACAGAAGTCAATCCACACACAGCTGGAGTGATATGCTAAGATCTTCTAAGAAATCTTTTGCATGAATAATAATTTCATATGACAATTCTAGAGAACACAACAAACTATACATATATAAAAAGAATTATCTTATGTCTAAGACCTGATGGCCATAATTAATGTTATTAAGTCTAACCTCCCTGACGCTCATCTATCCTTTGTGCTTCATACAAAAAAGTATGATCTTACAGGAGCCATGTTTAGTCAAAATAGATCATCATCATAATAATGCAGGTATGTTTTCTGTGCGCATGCTTCAGTTTTCAATTGTTTTCTTAAACGTTTTCCATTGATGATTAAACTGCATTGCTTTCGCAGCCGTTGATTCGGTTGTACATAGAGAATAAAGTCTTTATTCCGGAATTACCACTCCTAATTAATTAATTACATATAAAGTAAACTGTAACTCAAAGCATTTACTGGGGCACTGCTGATTTTTAATGGGGTCTAGTGAAGCCCCTGGTTGGAACATTTGAAAGGGCATAGGGGGGATAGCAGGGAATAGAACACAGCCATGATCTCTGCTTCTAACTAAAGCTCTATAGGTGTAGTTGCAAACGTACAAGTTTGCGAATGTTCGTTGGAACGATGAATTTGAGAATCACCAAAGCAACGAACTAGGTTTGTAATGATGACACTTGTGACCTTATTTGGCTAACAACCCCTGGTTGTTTAGTGCTCATTCATACCGCTCATCCACGTGCCATTATACAGTAAGATGGAGGAGCATTTCCAGGGTCTTAACAAATGTGCCCCATCCAAATCCATCTCTTCTTCATTGTTTTTAGGAATGGAAGAATATGTGGCCACGTTCAGAGGTTCAGAATACTTCTGCTACGATCTTTCCCTGAACCCCATCCGAAGCAGCAGCGATGAAATCACACTGTCTTTCAAAACTCTTCAGAGAAACGGACTGATGCTGCACACTGGGAAAATTGCGGATTATGTCAACCTGGCGCTGAAGGACGGGGCGGTGTCGCTGGTCATAAATTTGGGCTCCGGGGCGTTCGAAGCTCTGGTGGAGCCGGTCAATGGGAAATTTAATGACAACGAATGGCATGATTTGAAAGTGTCGCGGAATTTGCGTCAGGTAACAGCTAAAAACAAGCCAAACAGGTTAACAGAGCAATGATTCAGTCAAGACTTTGCTACAAATATCAATATTACGGACATTATTACTCAAAAATCACTTTTTATGGTATTGATAAATAATCTAAAATCAATATTACAAATACAGGGCTCAGCATGAATGAGTACACCCACTTTTGAATATTTTTATCCGTTTCTCAGTGGATATAAACTATATGTTTTGGTGCATTTTAACAAAACAGTTTTTATTAAACTGTTATATTCTTTATAGTAAGAGTTTGGTCATCTGAACATCTTTAGGAATAGAAAGATAATACATTTACATTTAAATTGTCCCTCTTCCTAACAGGAAAAACTACCAACAATCAAGAATGCATGATTATATGCTGTCATGGCTTTGCAATCAATAAATGTGGTTATAATGGAAGTCAATGGGGCAAAAACAGTACCAACATAACCAAGGGGGATTCAATCTGCCCACAGTGTATTGTTGAGTTTTTCAAAGCATTTTCCCAAAATATGTGTCAAAATAAGATTTATCACTAAAAATCATCACATTTGCTGAAACGCAGAGAAAGTTGTGGCCAAATTAAGACTCAAAATCATCCTAGGATGGATGAAAATGACCCAACAGCACATAAGGGTTAGAAATACCCATGAGAAAAATTATTGTAAAAGTTCCAGAACCAGCACTGCTGTAAGATCATTCACGGCAATCAGTGAAGTTTTCTAAACTAATTTTGAGAGGATCACGTGCTATGATTGATCGTGGCTGGTCCCGCATCAACAATCATCGATAAACCAATCAGATAAATCCAAGCCTTCAATAAATAGCCCAGTTTGTCTTAGCTCCCTTATTTTCATTTTTGAAGAATCCCCCCATCCACCCCATCTCCCCTTTCCCTCATTTACCAGGGGGAACTCTCGAGACCTACCTGATCTTGGACCCCCTTCTATGCTATATGTCTAGGTGGGAGCCCTGAGCTCAAGTATCTCCGAGCTCAGCGTTCTCGCCCGGGACAGCATGCCAAACCTGCAATTAGTATCAAGCAATAGCTAAGTGTGAACTCTTGAATCTACTCTATAGGACCAACTTTTAAACAGTGAGATGCCCACACTAATGCATTACATACAGAATAAACTCATTGATCACTAACAGCACTCCTGGAATGTGCCATTATACTAACCAAGTGTTTCTTTAGCGTTTAAATATTTACATTGGTAATCATCATACATTTATTTTGTGAATGACAGATGATATTCAGTCACAGTTTTTAATTTCCCTTATTCTCCTTTTCTACACAGCACTCAGGCATTGGATATGCAATGGTAATATCATTCAGTTCTTTTCCCTTATTTTGTGTATGTTTATGAAGTTTCCATTATTTGTAGACATTTATAGAGAAAAGGGGACTGGCTGATACTCTTTCACAGACTCAAATTGTGGTTATTTTTCTTTTATTTAGTTTCTGTTCATTTTTTCATCTATTTCCTTGTGCAGTTTGCTTTGATCCACATTTAAAGTCCTCATCCTAACTGTTGGATTGAAACATGTTAATGCTGCCACCGTTTGCTTCTTACATTTTTATGCTTGTTTTTTTGTGGAAAAAATGCGATCCAGAAAAAAGAAAATTGCATGAGATTTTGATTTCTTGAGCAAACTGTGGAACTGCTTCAGATAGAGTTACTATAGTTAATCCTGTCGCATGGTTTTCTGTTAATTTAGTTACAATTAAACCAACTAATTGACTATTCTAGTTCCCATTTCTACAACACAGGCTCATTGGAAATACCTGCCTCAACCTACATTTTTGTGAAACCTCAAAAACGTACTTTGACTGCAGTTTCTGGGTAAAATGAACACTAGGGGGGCAGTATGATGACAAAAAGTTTTGTTTCTTTTTTTACACTAATGATATTTATAGGGACATATTCTTAACGAATAAGTATTTTTTTCATGCAGTTCTTTCCGCAACACCAAAAAGACACCACAAAACAACTTAACGCTGTCTATGATTAGTAATGAATGTGGTTGCATCACATATCTATCTCCATATGGACACTTTTCTGGCATGGTCAGTTTTGCTTGTAGCTCACTTTGTATGAGGTTTGAGTCCAGTGAAGCACGCTTCGACAAAAGAGATAAAAGTAAAATCAAGGTAAACCTATGTGTTTGCAGTGCACTTTTCTCTTGCGTTTGCATCTGAACACTATTGGTTGGGTTTAGCGAAGGGTTTAGCTCAGTGGTTTGCTAACTGATCTGTACGATAAGCTTCGCCTTCTCCTGGACGTGTACAAGAAAGACGTGCATCTGAAACAAAACGTACCCTAAATAACATATTTTAGATTTGCTAAAATGTAGACAACGCCCTCTAGTGGATTTGTCATCTGAAACATACAACAAAACATACCCTAAGTAACGTATTTTAGATTCACAAAAATGCACTCAGCGCCCTCTAGTGGATTTGTCAACTGAAACGTGCTATGAAACACAACTGGAGCAAAGTATTTTATGTTTTGCTAGAATGTAGGCTGATGTCTTATGAGCCTAGGCTGTAATTTTAAGTTAATTTAGGGCAATGCTAACACTGTTGTTTGTTTAATACATCAAGTGCATTAAATCTTCAAACATGGGTCATAAGTTAGAAAAACAAACAAATGGGATAAAGTAGGCTCTAATGTAAAGATGCAGTTACTTAATTTTACCCAAAGTAATATTTAGACACTGTGTAATGACACAATGGACAACATGGTGGTGGTCCCAGGGTCTGGCACCAACAGTTTTAATTACGAATATGTACATATATGTTCATATATATATATATATATATATATATATATATATGAACAATATATCAACACAGATATAAAATTAAATAATATATTTGCACATATATGTACAAATTACATAAAAAATTTGTAATTGGCTCTTTTTGCAATATTTTGAAATATATGTTGCATATATGACATTTTATATTTATGACATCCAAATATATGAACTTGTATGCCATAAATGTAATTTGCATATATTGCCATATATCAGATTTCTTTATGGTGAATCAAATGATAAACATATTAAGAGTGTGAACAGCTCTAATACGGAAGGGAAGATTATTTTATTATTTTGGAGGTGCCGCGAAGGCATGATCACCTTCAGCTAATAGATTGGCATGATTCTGTTGGGCTTCAGATCTTGTGTCGTCTGATGGGCTTTTCATTGCATCATCATTATGCAGCATTTGTATGAACGAGACTGAAGAATCAGGAATTCAGAAAGTATCAAGCTGCTCTCCTCCTCCTGTGGTTTGTTTTGCAGGTTACGATATCTGTGGACGGAATACTGACCACCACAGGATACACTCAGGAGGACTACACCATGCTGGGCTCTGATGACTTTCTGTATGTCGGAGGGAGTCCCAGCACAGCTGACCTGCCCGGATCTCCTGTCAGCAACAACTTCATGGGCTGTCTGAGGGAGGTAAAGAAACTGCTACCCAAATCAGTACAGGCTGTATAGAGCTTAGAGTCACAATCAAATCAAAATGTGCTCTTTCTTATTTTTAGATGTATATAGTAGTGCTTGTTATAAACGATGCATCTGTGCACTTCATTATTTTGTAAAAATTATTTTTATATACCTTTAGGGTGAGACTATCAGTCATTTGGGTTGGAGCTATCAGTCCTTTAGGGCAGGGCTATCAGTCATTTAGGATGGGGCTCCCAGTGTTTTAGGGTGGGGCTATCAGTCATTTAGGGTGGGGCTCTCAGTGTTTTAAGGCAGGGCTATCTGTCATTTAGGGCGGAGCTATCAGTCATTTACTGTGGAGCTATCAGTCATTTAGGATGAGGCTTTTAGTCATTTAGGGCGGGTCTATTAGTCATTTAGGGCGGGTCTATCAGTCATTTAGGGCGGAGCTATCAGTCATTTAGGGCGGGGCTATCAGTCATTTACGGTGGAGCTATCAGTCATTTAGGATGGGGCTATCAGTCATTTAGGGTGGGGCTATCAGTCATTTAGGGCGGGGCTATCAGTCATTTAGGGCGGGGCTATCAGTCATTTAGGGCGGGGCTATCAGT
>CAIGQV010019624.1:4879260-4904540 GCA_903798115.1 Danio jaintianensis | reverse complement strand
ACACACACACACACACACACACACACACACACACACACACCTTCGTCTTCACTGCTCAGAGTCTGCAGGTCTCCACACACACTCACACACCTTCGCTGAGCTCTGTGTTGAAGGAGAACGATCTGTGAGGACAATCTGAGGCTGTGCTGTAGAATTGTTATAAGAATAATGCACTGCAGAGGGAAAAAAGCTTCTCCTCTGGAATAATTTTGCCTTCAATTGCATAAATGCTGATTTATAAGAATTGTTCGTTGTTCATAAAGATTATTAGGAAATTATGTTTGTCACAAAATTATGTTTGTTTTTTTACCACAAATTGGAAGTGAATGAAAATCAGTCCCTTTACGTGAACAAATATTCAGATCTACAGTTTAGAGTCCACAGAATTATTTGTTTGTTTATTTATTACCACATCAACAACTTATGGCTATTTCAAGACAAGTTGAATGAAGATAATAATAATACACATAATAATAACCACAACTTCACACATCATTAAGAGACAAAATATTTCAAATGTAATATTAAAAACATTAAATACAATTTTTCACTAAATGCATCATAAATAACTATTTAAATTAATTCTTCCTGTAGAGACCTATTTAATAAAACGCCCATTTAAGTGCTCTCAGTACAATATCCTAATCTAGTAGTATATAGAATCAGAATAGTAGAATAATATTTAAAAAATTTTAAAAAATGTAGTAGGCTAATGATGGAAAGGACAACATATATAGGCTGTGTCCGAAATCGCATACTTCCATACTATATAGTACGCTAAAACCAGCATGCGAGCCGAGTAGTATGTCCGAATTAATAGAATTTGAAAAACAGTATGCAATAAGTAACCGGATGACCTACTACTTCCGGCGAGATTCTGAAGTGCGCATCCGATGCATGCTACGCTATCCCTTAATGCACCATGAGAGAATTCATGAATGGGAGTGAAGCGACGAAACTGGTGCAGGTAGGTCACGTGATGATGACAAAATGATGGATGTAGTACATCCGAGTTCCATTCATACTACTCACATTCATACTGTATAGAACGCAGTTTTCTAACGATTGAGTAGTACATTCAAATTCAAATGCAGTACTCATAGGCATGGGACGATAACTGTTTTCAAGGTATACCGTGGTTTGGAGGGTATGTAAGTTTTTTTTTTTTTAACATTTTTACGTGAAGTTTTTTGTTTTAGGACAAGAGTGTCTCTAGCAGAAAAGATATCCAAAGATGCCGTTTTAAATTGTAATGACATCTGTGTTTTCGAAACTAATGAAGACAGCAGAAGTCAATAATTCATTTGAATTATTTAGCCTGACTTGTTTACTGCTCCAAAATATTTTAAGAGTTTCTCAAAATAAAATATATTGTGTTCAAAGGGGAAAAAAGTTTTTGTTTTTTTACCCAGACATTTGAAAAGAATAGATTTTAAAGCAGTAATCACAATACTGTGAAACCGTGATATTTTTATCCAAGGTTATCATACCGTCAGAATCTTATACCGGCCCATGCCTACCTGCTGAGTAGTAGGCGGTTTCGGACGCAGCCACAATCTAAATACAACAAGCTAACTTCAGTCAACTTGTTTTTTGTTGAGTTTTTTTTAAATCAAAACATTGCACAGTCAAACCGTAAAGATGTTTTTTTATTTGTTGCTGTTTGTTCTATTTGCAAGTGTTTTCTTAAGTTGCAGCATGTTAAACTTTCTCGGCCACTGTAGAATTGAGTTTGAGTATTAAATAAATATGAATGTGTCTCTCGGATCGTCTCCTGTCACGATGAGCCAGCTCTGGTGTTTGAGTGTGTGTGTCGTTTCTCTGCTGAGGTTGACACACACACACCAGACTGAGACGCTGCTTATGGTCCACTTCTCATCACATCTTAATAAATCAGCATATTATTTCAGTGCAGAGAGCCAGAATCACTCACAATCACCATCACTCTTTTTCTGCTCAAACACTTTTCATTTCTATGCAAGTTAAGCACACTGTCAAATCAGATCAGCTCAATAAGCTGATAATAAACGGGATTGGTTATTTCAATTAGATCACTGCAAAAATGCTTTTCTTACTTAGATCTTTTGTCTTGCTTCTAGTCCAAATATCTAAACATTCTTAAATCAAGAAGCATTTTCTAGACAAGCAAAACATATAGTCTTGTTTTCAGAAATAATGAGTCAAAATGAAGTGAGTTTCTCCCTAAAACAAGCAAAATAATCTGACAATGAGGGAAGAAAAATAATATTGTTTTTGATTTGAAATGCATTTATTTTACTCACCTCATTGGCAGATTATTTTTCTTTTTTTAATGAAAAACTCAATTAATTTTGACTTATTATTTCTGAAAACAGGACAATATTGTTTTGCTTGTCTAGAAAATGCTTCTTGATTTAAGAGTTTTTAGATATTTGGACTAGAAACAAGACATTTTTTGCATTGATGTAATGTTGCTTTTTTCATTGGCTACGTTTACATGGACATCAGTAATCAAATGATTTGCCTTAATCTGAATAATACAATAATATGATGAAGGTGTTTACATGAGTTGCTTTTTGAATGTTCCTTTCATGATCCCGTTTTACATGTTATAGCACATAATTCGATTAACGCCATTGCGTCGCTGCGCTATCTGTTTCCTCCAGAGTTTCATGTAATTTTGGGTGCTTCATTTTTATTTTGTTGACTTTAACTGCAGTTCGGCAGTTTCACTTTCATTCAGGAACATTTCATGCATGTTCTCCGTGACAAACTGAGATATTAGATGCGAGTTTGAGCTGCTGAAAGAGTGTAGTTTTAATGGAATTTGATACCGCTCGCCGTATGGGAAAAAAAACGCATTTTGCGATGTATGTGTCTGTGGTACTTTACTGACTCGGTAGGTGCAGAGAATAGTGTCAAACAGCCGTGTGTGTGGAGTATCCTGTCACAAAATGTGGCGAAAATCATACTTGGCGGTAATAGTTTAAGATGTTTACATGTCTGTACTGCACTTCAATAATGCCACTAAAATCAGCATACTCCACATGTCTTAATGCTATTTCTGTTTAGTTCGATTATGACCTTAGTCGGATTAATCAAAAATCGCTGTTTATATGGTCGACTCTTAATCAGAGTATTATCTTAATCGCATTAAAATTGGATTATTGGTGTCCATGTAAACGTACTCATTGATTGTTGCAGTAATTGTAGCCAGGCGATAACTAATTAAGTAATGACACAATAATAATGGCCTCATGACAGTCATGTTTATGCTAGATTTATGACATGTTGTCTTATTAATTGTCATTACTAATATATCTCAAAACAATGTCACCTTTGCATTTAAAGTGACATTACTGAGTGAATGACACTTAATATATGACAGTTGTCGTAAGAATGCATGTCATTCATATTCTTCATGTAAAGTGTTACCTAGCAAACTTATAGAAGAACCTGGTCTGAAATGTTATAGTGAGCAGCAAATAATGAGGAAATGTTCATTAGTGAGAGGTTGATCATGCAGTCGTCTCAGCCTGAACAATGACTGGTGCTTTATAAAACACATGCCGCATGATTACTTAAAATACAGTCCCTGTAGCAGTACAATTCTGGTTGTAATAAGACAAATGATAAAAGCAAAAATGCTGAGCTTAAATTACTTGGAACTTCCTATTAATAGTGTGCACTAGGATGCAAAAAACAATCAGTTAAATCATATAAAGTGATTTTGCAGATTTATTGACGTATATTCGATTCATTCGTATTTTTAAAAGAAAAGTGTGCATGCAATCATTCCTCAGAGACAAGCAGAAATGCTCAAATACATGGAGAAAATGTCTCACAATGTGACACTTAGTTATTATTCACGTAAATCCTTGTTTGTTATGTAATAAACAAATATAAAGACTTGAGAATGAGAAGCGTGTAACAGTAGATTGGATCCTTGCAGCTCTTAAAGTGACAGTACGCTATATTCCTGCTTCTGACTGTGTTTATCATCATTAATACAACAACAAAAACAAAATCACTCATTGTTCTCGACTGTAGTAACAAGAAACAATTTAAGTTTTATTATTACAGCTTAATTTCTATATTTTTATTTATATTTGATCTTATTTTGAATAATTTTGAGGAATTTTTACTTTGTTTGTAGTTACTTATTCTGCTGTGGTATTGAGAATTGTGAAATTTCATGTTCTCTTAAATGTATAGGTGTAACAGCAACCTTATTTACAGAATAAAATATATATTTATATCTTTAAATGAATCAGTAATAAAAGTGTTGTCCATATGGGCCACCCATAATCATTTAAAATAATCGCAATTACAACATTGGCCAAAATAATCATGATTATGATTTTCTGTTCCATAACCAAGCACCCCTAACAAACAGTTTGAAGAGTATTTATTGGATTTAATTTTATATTGAAATAATTCTGGTTTAAAGGTATCCCTGTTTCAAAATAAAATGCTCTCAGAAGAAATAAGAGACATAACATCTACAAGTATTCACTAATCCAATGAAGTATAATGTAAACAAATATTAAAAATCCAGAACAATTGTTTAAAAAAATCATCTAGAGTATTGAACAGGAGAAAAAATTGAGGAAAAGCTTTATATTTTGTGCCCTATTTGTGGGAAGTTCTTCTTAATTATTGCTCAGCTGTGTTTAATAAAGTCAATATTCCCAGTAAGAGTGTGTTGGTTGAGCGTCAGGATCATTGGTGTGTGTTTGTCCCCAGAGAACTGGGTTTGAGCTTCAGTGTCTGCAGATCTTACTTTGAAGGCAGAATTTACATGTGGTTTATTCTTCCCCATCTAGACTGTAACAGGATAAACTGTACCACCAGTAAGTCACACCTTCTCTTCTTTCATATCTGCTGTTTACTATTGTTGAATGTATTCTAACCTGTGTAATGAGAGATTCTGGCAACACAGGCTCATTGGAAATATGTGTCTCAGCCTACATTTCTTGTGAAATTTAAAATACATTGCTCTTGGGGCGTTTTGGGGCAAATTTCAGATGTCAAATCCACAAGAGGGCGCTGTCTACATTTTTGCAAAACGTAAAATACGTTGCCCTGGGTGCATTTTGTGGCACATTTCAGATGTCAAATCCACTAGAGGGTGCTGTCAACATTTTTGCGACGTAAAATACGTTGCCCTGGGTGCATTTTGTGGCACATTTCAGATGTCAAATCCACTAGAGGGTGCTGTCAACATTTTTGCGACGTAAAATATGTTGTTCTGGCTGCATTTTGTGGCAAATTTCAGATGTCAAATCCACTAGAGGGTGTTGTCAACATTTTTGCGACGTAAAATACGTTGCCATGGGTGCATTTTATGGCACATTTCAGA
This sequence comes from Danio jaintianensis, assembly GCA_903798115.1. Taxonomy (NCBI): domain Eukaryota; kingdom Metazoa; phylum Chordata; class Actinopteri; order Cypriniformes; family Danionidae; genus Danio; species Danio jaintianensis. The sequence goes on along the minus strand of CAIGQV010019624.1, from coordinate 4,899,199 downwards.
TGTCAAATCCACTAGAGGGCGTTGTCAACATTTTTGCAACGAAAAATACGTTACTCTGGGTGCGTTTCGTTAAATCCACTAGAGGGCGCTGTCTACAATTAAGCAAAATGTAAAATACATTGCTCTGAGTGCGTTTTGTTAAATCCACTAGAGGGCGCTGTCTACATTTTTGCAAAACGTAAAATACGTTGCTCTGGCTACGTTTTGTGACAAATTTTAGATGTCAAATCCACTAGAGGGTGTTGTCAACATTTTTGAGGCGTAAAATACGTTGCCACGGGTGCATTGTATGGCACAATTTAGATGTCAAATCCACTAGAGGGCGTTGTCAACATTTTTGCGACGTAAAATACGTTACTCTGGGTGCGTTTTGTTAAATCCACTAGAGGGTGCTGTCTACAATTTTGTGAAATGAAAAATACGTTGCTCTGAGTGCGTTTTGTTGCACTTTTCAGATGTTGAATCCACTAGAGGGCGCTGTCAACATTATGTATTCATTACTAATTAAGTTGCGTTAAGTTGTTTTGTGGTGTTTGTTTGGTGTTGTGCAAAGAACTGCACAAAAATAATCCTTTATTCGTCAATATTATGTCCCTGTAAATATCATTAGTGTGAAAAGGAATAAAAGCTGTTGTCGACATACTGCCCCCTAGTGTTCATTTTACCTACAAACTGCATTCAAACATATGTTCAGGTAAATTTTTGCAGTTTCACAAAAATATAGGCTGAAGCACTTATGAGCCTGTGTTGGAATCTGGTTAATAATTGCTTTTTAGCCTTAATGTTTGACTCAATCTGCTCAGCATGACAAATGGCTTTTGTTTAGATCATCTAGTAATTGTGTGAATTGCAGAATTGTCTTTAAAGTTGGCATCACATATTTATTTTTTATTTATTTAATTATTAATTTATTTTCCACCAAACAAATTTTCACAAAATTTTTTGATCAAAAACACAAAATGGCCTCCATTTGGTCATTATATCTCTTTCCTTAGCTAAAATATAGAAAATGTGATCTCTCGTGACGTGTCCTCATTAAAAAGCATAAGCCCATGAGACTCGTTAAACATCTGCATGTGGTGCTCCTGGGTAATGTGCTGTACAGTGTGTGTGTCCTACTGCTTTCTGGGTAGAGACTGAGGGAGAGAGAAGAGCAAAGACACAAGGTAATCGTTTTCTTTTGCAAAAATTAATTAGGCCTACATATATTTTTAATTTTTAATTTTTAATTAGGCCTACAGCATATTTTTGGCTGCTTCATACTCTTCAAACAGCAGCTCTCATGCAGCACTCGTCAACTAGGGTTTTTCATAAGATGCAGATTTGTGAATGTCTTTAATATACTTTTAATTATTTGATTCTATTCAAAGCAACATTCAAAGATGCAATTTTAAGCCTCGAAATCTTTGGGTGATCTGTCTTTTTGCGAGATCAATTTCTGATCTGTTGCGTAATCCTGATCCTTTTTTATTCACCTAATTTAGTCACTTTCGATGTAAAATATTTGTTAAACGAATTTCACACACAAAAAACAGAAACAAATGTTAAAACTGTAAATAAAATAAATCAATTGTTTATAATTTTATTAGTCAATGCCTATTTGTACACAGTAGCCTATTCATAAAGTGCGTTTAATTGATCTGGTATCTTTTAATATGTTTTTTTTTTTGGTAAATTATGTAAATTGCACCTTTTTTGCAGTATTATGTTGAAAGATCAGGGATATCAACACAGACCCTCTCTTATCAGAGAAGTTGACAAAAGAAACATCTAAACATCAGGCATGAATGATAAGGTGTCTCCTTTGTGTTTTGCTTGGATCAGCAAAATTGCATTTTAATATCACATGAGAACAGAGCCTAATGCGACAGATACACTCACCGGCCACTTTATTAGGTACACCTTACTAGTACCGGGTTGGACACGCTTTTGCCTTTAGAACTGCCTTAATCCTTCGTGGCATAGATTCAACAAGGTACTGGAAATATAATGATAGCATCACGCAGTTGCTGCAGATTTGTCGGCTGCACATCCATGATGCCAATCTCCCGTTCCACCACATCCCAAAGGTGCTCTATTGGATTGAGATCTGGTGACTGTGGAGGCCATTTGAGTACAGTGAACTCATTGTCATGTTCAAGAAACCAGTCTGAGATGATTGGCGCTTTATGAAATGGCGCGTTATCCTGCTGGAAGTAGCCATCAGAAGATGGGGACACTGTGGTCATAAAGGGATGAAGAAAAGATTTTCTCTTTGTCGGACCATTTTCTGTAAACCTAGAGATGGTTGTGCGTGAAAATCCCAGTAGATCATCAGTTTCTGAAATACTCAGACCAACCCGTCTGGTACCAACAACCATGCCACGTTCAAAGTCACTTAAATCCCCTTTCTTGCCCATTCTGATGTTCGCTTTGAACTGCAGCAGATCGTCTTGACCATGTCTACATGCCGAAATGCATTGAGTTGCTGCCATGTGAAAAAATTTGCGCTAACGAGCAGTTGGACAGGTGTACCTAATGGTGTACCTAGTGGCCGGTGAGAGTATATTCTGTACACATTCTGTAAAAGATGACATTTAGGCATCATTAACCTCCTCATAGGGCCTCATGCGCTTTAGCTAGAGGAACCCCCTACTGCAAAAGATGTATCTCTTATCCTTAACACTTTACATGTAAGCGATTAGGACTTCAAAGTAAGAAAATAGCATTTAGAGCAATTGCATACATTTTAAAATCTAGGCATCTTTAAAATGTGGATTCATTTCTGACGATGGATGAAGACTGCTGGAATGTGTTATCAAATCAATGCTGTTTTAAATTTTAGGAACGCTTCTTTTGAAGTGGTATCAGTTGTAAAGGTGTCTGTGTTGTTCAGAGCGTATGCTTCTCTGTTGTTTGGTTGTATATTGAGCTGTTTTCTGGGCTGTCTCACAGGTAAAGGACCCGAGAGCTTATTTGCGGGTCAGAATCTGAATGATGATGAATGGCACACAGTGCACGTGATCAGGAGAGGAAAGAGTCTGAAACTGTCTGTGGATGATCTGTCCACTGTCGAAGGTATTTATTCAAAGATATTCTGTTCCAATTCTTTTGCTTTACCTTAAATTAGACTGTTAATTAACAACTGTCTTCTATTCCTGTTTCAAGAGTTCACACTTAACTGATAATTGATTATAAAGCGTGTTTGGCATGCTGTACCGGGGGAGAGCCCTGAGCTCATAAGATCCTCGAGCCTGCTGTAGTAGCTAATTAACAGATTCTCTTAAGAGATAACTACTTACTAGGAGCATGTCTATTGTGCAGATTTGGATTAGTCAATTAACTTAAGTTGCGTGTTTTTTGACGGTGGGAGAAAACCGGGGAACCCGGGGGAAACCCACGTGAGCACAGGGAGAACGTGTAAACTCCGCACAGAAACGTCGGCTGGCTTGGTAAGGACTAAAACCAGTGACGTTCTTGCTGTGAGGCAACAGTGCTAACCACTGGGCCACCGTGCCACCCATCTAGGAAAGGAGGAGGAGTAGGGGTGGAAGGGGGGATTCTTTAAAACGAAAATGGCTGTGATATGGAACTTAGGGTATTTATAGTGGCTTAGGAATCGTCTGATTGGTGAATCATAAATTGGATAATGCGGTACCAGCCACAAGCAATCATAAGCACGTGATCCTCTCAAAATTAGTTTATAAATAAACTTCACCTAAAATATAAACAAGCCTTCAATGGGCTATATGCACACAGACTTTTAATTTTCCGTCAGCCAGCTCAAGCGCTTCCAGTGAACTGCCTTTCTATTACAAAATCACCATGTTTAAGAACTGATTTCTTCTAAGATCAGTGATCTTCACTGTCTGATTGATATACGATATAAAGTGGGTCTCAGAGCGGACAAGAAGCACTGCATTAAATAAACTTTTTTTTTTTACTGCCATGTCTTTAAAATATGAACATTTATTTTACCACAGTATTTTCAATGGAGTTTCCACGCTAGCCTTTCATCTCGTTTTACGCTTGAACTGAATGATTGCTTGAGTCTATTTAACTGATTGTATTTTAATTACATTATGACATCGATGCTGGGGCAGCACGGTGGTGCAGTGGGTAGCACGATCACCTCACAGCAAGAAGATCGCTGGTTTGAGCCCCGGCTGGGTCAGTTGACATTTCTGTGTGGAGTTTTCATGTTCTCCTCGTGTTCGCATGGGTAGCTCCGGTTTCCCCCACAAATCCAAAGATGGTACAGGTGAATTGGGTAAGCTAAATTGGCCGTAGTGTATGTGTGTGAATGAGTGTGAATGGGTGTTTCCCAGTGATGGGTTGCAGCTGGAAGGGCATCCGCTGCGTAAAACATATGCTGGATAAGTTGGCGGTTCATTCCGCTGTGGCGACCCCAGATTAATAAAGGGACTAAGCCGAAAAGAAAATGAATGAATGAATGAATGAATGAACATAGATGCTGTAAAAGGAATCGTATGAAATGGAAAATAGTCACATAAACCTTTTATCGGAAGTTTATCATTGGCTCAAAAACACTAGCTGTGCATATAACCCATCGTCTTTTATACGGGATTTACAAATCATAAGTAGTTCTCACTTTAGATGATATCACAAAACTAGGAATTTGTGTTCATAAAGCAGTTATTAATATACAGAGTAACTATTACTGTATGCTGGAAAAATAAGATGTATGAATGTTCATTTTAATTGTTAAATGCTTAAGATGCTTTTCCTATGTTGAGTTTTTGTCTTGTTTCTAGTCTAAATATCTAAAGATTCTTAAATTAAGAAGCATTTTCTAGACAAGCACAAAATATTGTGTTATTTTCAGAAATAATGAGTCAAAATGAAGTGAGTTTTTCCTTAAAACAAGCAAAATCTCACAATGGGGTCAGCGAGATAATCCTGTTTAAAATTATTTAGCTTGTTTTAAGGAAAATCTGCGACGCGGTGGCGCAGTGGGTAGCACGTTCGCCTCACAGCAAGAAGGTCGCTGGTTCGAGCCTCGGCTGGGTCAGTTGGCGCTTCTGTGTGGAGTTTGCATGTTCTCCCCGTGTTGGCGTGGGTTTCCTCCGGGTGCTCCGGTTTCCCCCACAAGTCCAAAGACATGCGGTATAGGTGAATTGGGTAAGCTAAAATTGTCCGTAGTGTACGTGTGAATGAGTGTGTATGGATGTTTCCCAGAGATGGGTTGCAGCTGGAAGGGCATCCGCTGCGTAGAACATATGCTGGATAAGTTGGCGGTTCATTCCGCTGTGGCGACCCCAGATTAATAAAGGGACTAAGCTGAAAAGAAAATGAATGAATGAATAAGGAAAATCTCACTTCTTTTTGACTTACTTCATAAAACAAAACAATATTTGTCTAGAAAATGCTTCATGATTAAATTTTTTGATATTTGAGTTGAGTCCGGCACACTTTTTAATGCACAAACCTGACTCCCATGTCACACTGTAAGATCTCAGTTGTCATAATGTCAGACTGAACAACAATGAAGATGTGTCAAGCACCGGAGTTTGACATCATGCATTTGTGAATCTTTCCTTAACCCGCATTCTGAAATGATTCCTCACAGCAAACTTAAACAATTTGTGGCGGCAAATTTGCACACAGCATGCCTCAATAATAAACCAGGAAGAAAAAAAAGTTGTTGTGCTGTTTGCGTCATTGGATTTGGCTCTTATTGGTTCTTGGATAGATGCTTGTCTGCAGGAAAGAGTCTGAAATCTCCTGAATTGCCAGAACTTCATTAGCGTGTAAATCTGATTGAAACGGTCATTAAGCTGCTGTCTGTGAACATGTCAAACCAACGAACAAAGATCACAGATTTTAGTCTAGGATTTCAGGAATCTTTAGGGTTTCATAAATTTGTCTAAGATGACCAAATCCTGGCTGAAATCCCACAGTGTGAGCATTGCTTAAGAAGAGCATTTCTTACACTGTAAATACAAAGCCATTCAATTTTCAAAATAATCAAGGTCATGTTCAACGAAATTAGCAATATCCCACCATCCAATTGCTGTGACAATTTCTATAAAAATAATCACTATTCTGAATGCTCTGCTCTATAAAACAGGAGAGATACCAGGCGACCACACACAGCTGGAGTTTCACAACATCGAGACCGGCATCATTACAGAGAAACGCCAGTTACCCACAATGCCCTCCAACTTTATTGGACATCTCCAGAGCCTGATGTTTAATGGTAAACCATACATCGACCTCTGCAAGAACGGAGACATCGATTACTGCCAAACCAACGCTCCAATCGGCTTTAAGAGCATCATCGCAGATCCGGTGACGTTCAAGTCCTGCTCCAGCTACGTGACGCTGCCATCTTTACAGGCGTATTACTACATGTACCTGTTTTTCCAGTTCAAGACCACCTCCGCAGACGGACTCATACTCTATAATAGTGGAGATGGAAATGATTTTATCGCTGTAGAGCTGGTGAAAGGGTGAGTTATAGACAACACAGGGAGTTGGGAATATGTGCACAGGGCTACACTGCAAAAAATGCCTTCCTTACTTAATTTTTTGTCTTGCTTGTAGTCTAAATATCTAAAAATTCTTAAATCAATTAGCATTTTCTTGACAAGCACAAAATGCTCTCCCCGTGTTGGCGTCGGTTTTCACCGGGTGCTCCGGTTTCCCCCACAGTCCAAACACATGCGCTACAGGGGAATTGATGAAGTAAATTGGCCGTAGTGTATGAGTGGGTGTGTGAATGAGTGTGTATGGGTGTTTCCCAGTACTGGGATGCGGCTGGAAGGGCATCCGCTGCGTAAAACATATGCTGGAATAGTTGGCGGTTCATTCCCAGGGTATCCGCGGGGTCTTAAAAAGTCTTAAAATGTCTTAAATCTCAAAAGCTAAATTTTAGGCCTTAAAAGGTCTTAAATCTACTGAAATCTTGTGTTGTAGGTCTTAAATCTTTTTTTAACAGGTCTTAATTTTCCTTTGTTCATGTCCAATCTGGCCATTAACACCCATACAATCACCAACAATCCCAATCTCGATCTCAAAACTTTTAACTTTTTATTTAAAAATAGCATTGAATTACTTTCCTTACAGTAACATTTGCTTAAAAGTTCTCCATTTATTTACTGCTGAAGATGCTGACCTGAACTGGATTTTTTATTATTAAATTATTATTATTGTATTATTAAATGTATTAAATTATAACAGATTTTTGATTGGGCAAGTGAAAATCTTTTCCAACTGGGATATTAGAAAAAAAATCCTTAGCATTTAGCCCTGTATAAGCCTAAAGTTTTATTCATAATGGTCTTAAATTTAACTTGGCGAAACCTGCAGAAACCCTGATTCCGCTGTGGTGAACATTGATAAATAAAGGACTAAGCCGAAGGAAAATTAATCATTGAATAATCCAATGTTTTGTAGTTATATGATTTCCAGTAATCATTAATTAAAATGAGGGGCTGCATGGTGGCGCAATGGGTAGCGATGTCGCCTCACAGCAAGAAGGTCGCTGGTTCGAGTCCCGGCTGGGTCAGTTGGCGTTTCTGTGTGGAGTTTACATGTTCTCCCCGTGTTGGTGTGGGTTTCCTCTGGGTGCTCCGGTTTCCCCCACAGTCCAAACACATGCACTATAGGGGAATTGGGTAAGCTAAATTGGCCGTAGTGTGTGTGAATGGGAGTGTATGGGTGTTTCCCAGTGATGGGTTGCAGCTGGAAGGGCATCCGCTGTGTAAAACATATGCTGGATAAGTTGGCGGTTCATTCCTCTGTGGCGACCCCTGAATAAAGGGACTAAGCCGAAAAGAAAATGAATGAATGAATGAATTAAATAATTAAAATGCATTTTTTCCTGGCCATTACAGCCAGATGTGTAAAGCAGAAAATGCTTCTTGATCTAAAGTAAGTAAAGCATTTTTTGCAGTATTTCGAAAACGTTTTGGTCATATGGCCCACTGATAATCGTAATCATGATTACGTTTATGATTATGATGTTTTGAATCTGAGTGTTCTGTAATTGCATGTGCGGTTTATTTATGTTCATTTAATTATCTCTCTGTTCAGCTACCTGCATTACATCTCTGATCTGGGAAACGGTGCTCATCTCATTAAAGGAAACTCAATTAAACCTCTTAATGACAACCACTGGCACAATGTGATGATCTCCAGAGACCCCAATAACCTGCACACCGTCAGAATCGACACCAAAACCACCAGCCAGACCACACTGGGGGCCAAAAACCTGGACCTGAAAGGTAGATTACACACATTTACATTAAAGGGCAGCTATTATGCAGAAATCACATTTATAGGGGATTTATACACAGTGTGTGAATATCTCCAGCCTCTAATGGTTAACATGAATTAATTGTGTTTTTTCTAATCAGACTTGATAAAAACAGTCTGCAGAAACACTTTGATTGACATTCTCCCTTTGTACGTGTCATCAGAGGGGGAAAGCCCCGCCCACTAGTGCCCATCTCTCCCTCATTAGCATAAACAGCAGCCCTGAGTGAGAAGCAGCCGTCTGTCCATTAGCCATTCGAGTGTTTGAGCTGCTGAAGATAATGTCAGCATAGACTAAGAGGAATTATAGATGTGGAGTTTTAGATGAAGCACAGATGAGTAGCGACAGGAGTCTCCATAGACTGCTCTTCATGTCTCAGTTGAGATTACGTCAAACATCGAATAAAAATGCACATTTCAAAGCACTTCACGGGACCTTTCATTCATTCATTCATTCATTCATTCATTCATTCATTCATTTTCCTTCGGCTTAGTCCCTTTATTCATCAGGGGTCGCCACAGCGGAATGAACCGCCAACTTATCCAGCACATGTTTTACACAGCGGATGCCCTTCCAGCCGCAACCCAGTACTGAGAAACACCCATACACTGCGGCCGATTAGAACAAATTGAAAAAAAATATTGGAAAAAAGATGATTTCATAAGACAGTTAATCTGCATAAAAATATAATATACAAATTACAAGAATAGATAAATAGAATAAAGCAGAGATGCAAATGAAATAGACAGGGGTTTATGGTTTTCTGAAGAGTCTAACTATGTCCAGGTAGAGAAATGTAATAAGCAAATGTAAATAAATAACATTATAGTATACAAATTAAATACAATTACTCTTTGTTAAACCTAGAAATGTTACAGTTTCTTTTACACAAATTGATTCATATTCACTTGAGCAATCACAGGCATTAAAAACAAAGCAAACAAGCCAATTATTTCATTCATTCATTTTCCTTCAGCTTAGTCCCTTATTTATCAGGGGTCGCCACAGCCGAATGAACCGCCAACTTATCCAGCATATGTTTTACACAGCGGATGCCCTTCCAGCTGCAACCCCGTACTGGGAAACACCTATTCACACACACACACACATACACTATGGCCAATTTAGTTCATCAATTCCCCTATAGCGCATGTGTTTGGACTGTGGGGGAAACCAGAGCACCCGAAGGAAACCCACACCAGCACGGGGAGAACATGCAAACTCCACACAGAAACGCCAACTGACCCAGCCAGGACTCGAACCAGCGACCTTCTTGCTGTGAGGCCACCTTGTGCCACCTTGCCGCCCACAAGCCAATTATTAAGGTTAAATTGTCACAATGAGTACACAATGTTCTGAAATGTTGTTGCTGGTCAACTAAATTCCCACTTTTTTATAATCCCATATTTTCTGGCTGTGTTTGCAGGTGATTTGTTTGTGGGTGGTGTTCCAGAGCAGATGTACAAAGATCTGCCCAAGTTAGTTCATGCAAAAGAAGGTTTTCAGGGCTGTCTGGCGTCTGTGGATCTGAACGGGCGTTTGCCAGACCTGATGACTGAAGCGCTGGTCTGCGTCGGACAGATCGAGAGAGGATGTGAAGGTAATAAATAGGGGTGTCAAAATTAATTGTTTCTTCAATGCACCGCGATGCAGACGCGAGCAATTCAGTATCGGTTCAGTAATAATCATAATAACTCTCTCTCTCTCTCTCTCACTCGCTCTCTCGCTCTCTGTGGGCTCTTTGACCTGCTGGCGTGTTCGTGAGGTAACGTTTTATCTCGTCTCTCGGCTGTTACAACATTAACATTACTAGTGGATCTAGACACGAGCGTGTCTGCAGAGCGAGTTTTCTCCTCTGCGTTGCCGTCTATGGATCAGCTGATCACCGAGGCCGTTTAACATCAGTGTCCGTGTCACTGTTTGCTGAACAGCGCCAGAGCCACGCTGACCGTTAGAGCCAATCACAGCCTTTTCTGTTGAATGCGTGACCAATCATAGGTGTTTAAGAACTCACTCGTCAATGCTCAAAAAGCAAGCGGGATAATATTTACATTAGTTTATTTGCTATAAATGCTTGTGTTGTTCTGTGCATGTACTTGAGTTTTAATACATACAAAAAGAGTGCTTTCTTTGAGCGGGTCAAATTAAAGGTACAGTACATATATCTGACTGCTGTATTAAAGGACAAAATTGTGTTACAAATAATATATAAATATATTTATACATTATAGATTTTAATACAATAATTATTGTGTTGCTAAGTAAAACATCATATTGGTTATGGAAAGCATCGTCAATGCATCGTGATGCACCGAGATATCGAATTGAACCGAATCGATGGCATGATAATCGTAACTGAACCGTGAGACCAGTGTAGGCTCACACCTCTAGTAATAAACACAATTATGTAATGATTATTGACCATGCATCATGTCATTATGGCCCTGTTGGGTTTATTCTGCATTTATTTCTTCAACCTTTCTTTTTCAGTTGCTCAATGAAATCTTCCACTTACGATCAAATCAGTCATTTTTAATATGTATAATAGTTTGTGTGCATGTCTGTTTATGAACAAAATGTTAGTAGTTAAGTCTGTATATACAGTTGATATAAATACCTCTAAATAAATTTTATAAAAAGTTTCCAACTTGGAATATTTACAAAATTCCCAAGACAAAGTTCCCATAGAAGTTTTCCAGATATTTTCCATAAATGTAACTGTATTTTTTTCAACCCTTTGCAACCCTAAGCTCTGCCCACTTTGCTAGTTTAACCAATGGGATGTCTGCAGGGCCCAGCAGCAGCTGTGAGGAGGACTCGTGTGCCAATCAGGGCGTCTGTCTGCAGCAGTGGGAGAACTTCACCTGCGACTGCAGCATGACCACATATGCAGGACCGCTGTGTGCAGACCGTAAGTCACATTCTGCCACTCTTTTTTTACAATGTGTTTTTACTGCAATCCGTGTTTTAGGTGTGTTACAGTAAGGGATGCCCTAGCGCATGCGAATGCAGACAATCTGTATTTTAGAAATGGTTTCTATTTCTGCAAAGTCATGGTTGAACAACAGCATAAACTACTATGACAAAGATCACCTCAGGTACAGATTATGTGCTTTATTCAGTGATAAATGCTAGTATTTTGAGTGTGAATATCATTTTACGTGACATTTATTGCCATCCTGAAAGCAGCAGCGGATAGATCACCTCAGATCTTAAATAAAATAATTAGCAAATGGATTATTAATGAAAGTCAGAACTGTGATTCAGTGCAAACCAACAACATCAGTCACATCAAGAGGTTTAATATGTATTAATTAGATTATAAACCTTACCATTTTGTTGGCAGTGCAGTGGTTGGTATTTAAATGTTTCTGTCGTGTTGCGTCTGGTGCAGACTGACTTGTTGCTGGAATCGTGTCACATGATCATACCGAATGTGTTTTATGCAGTGAGAGGTGCCTTTTTAAAATGGTTTTCTATTGGCTGCGAGAGTTTTGCATGCTGTTTATGCTTGCGTTCTAACCGCCTGCTGTTTTTGATGGAGCGCTCTGTGTGCCTGCAGTTGAAAAAAAGTACATTTTGCATGGAAAAAGCACCTGACGTCATGCGCTCCAGCACCAAGATCACTGATACAGTGGTTGCCTAGCAGCATAAAAAACACAGTGCACTGCTAAAGTCAACACAAAGGCAGTGCTGTACGCCTAAGGGCTCATTCACACAGAATGCATCTTTGTGTCTAAAAACGTGAGACGCAGCGCTCAGTATGTTTTTTTTTTTTTTTAAGTGAAGAGCACGAGGGTATACAGACACAGCCACTAACTACCTGTAAACAAAATCTCACAACACCTGCCTTGCCTCAGAGTTCTTCTGATTGGTCCACTGCTTTGGAACTGACGTTAATGAGTGTAAAAGTTGAAGTATTTTTAACTTGACACAGCATCCAAAAAACATGGCACTCATGTGTGGCACTTTAAAAGACACAAAACACAAGCGTAACAGTCACGCTAAGGGTTTATTCACACCAAACACATATTTGCATCTTAAATCACGAGACGCAGCACTCAGTAATGGGTTTTAAAAAAAGAGTAAATGGACACAGCCACTGAGTATTGATGAGTGGCTGAGTGTAAAAGTTGAAGTTCTTTAATCTTGATACACTAGCTGTGTTTCCATCCAAAGATGCAAATTAAATGTATGCACAAAACTGGAATGTCACATAAAAGACATGCGAATAAAGCAGTGTTTCCATCCAATGAGTCAAAGAGAACAAAATCGTCACTTACTGATGAACTGGCGCCAAATATCAACAGTAAAAACGGAATTTGCTGCGATAGGAGAAGCTGCGCGAGTCTTTTCTTTATTTAATAAATGACTTGTGCCTCAGAAGACAATGCTGACACGCAATGAACCCGTGGTGGCATTTAAAGGTGTAAGACGCGGAGCACAGACGCTCTTGACAGTTCTGGAGGTCATTAATAATATAATAACACTAATACTGAAACGGTTATGGCGTTGTAGAATGACCAAAACAACATTTCAGATGTTTTACAGTGTGCTCAGCCTGCTGCTTTGTCCATTCACACACATTTTCATCATCACATGATCTCTTATAACACAATCACATGACTTTTTTTAATGCACATACTGGAATGTGTTCGGTAAAAGTGTTTCCATCGTAGTTTATGCGCATCTTCTCTTATCGAATAAAAAATTTATCCTACTCAGTCATTTTCTAAATTTATGCGCATCTTGGCGTTTCCATCAAGCATTTTTTTTATCGCATATCCAAATGCGCATAAAAAAGGGTGGATGGAAACATAGCTAATGTCTAAAAAACACAATGCTCATGTGCACGGTGCTTCAAAAGACAAAAGATGTGCACATAATGGCAATGCACATCTGTCAAGCGCGTCTTTACATTGAAAAACAAAAGAAAACTGGAGCATTGGAATGGAAAAACTCGTTCTGTGTTGCGTACCTCCCAATTCACATAGGGATTGGGTTTAAAGCTGAGGAGCCTGGGTAGCGGAGGGATGCTGAAAGTTTGGAGGTAGGACATGCTAGAATATTTATAGGGGTTTGGTCTAATGCTGATTGGATAGAATTATTGTCAATAATGATTTAGCCTGGTCAAAACATTTACGCATGCTCCTCCCTCCTATATGTATATAGCTGTGTATATGTGTGTGCGTGTGTGTGTGTGTGTTATCTTGAAAAAAAAAAAGTCTTAAAGTGCATTCAGGTGGTGGTAAAATGCTTTTAAAAGAATGATATATGATATTGTTTTAAAAAATGATATTTAAAATGATCATATATTGGGCGACACGGTGGCTCAGTGGTTAGCACTGTGGCCTCACAGCAAGAAGGTCGCTGGTTCGAGTCCCGGCTGGGTCAGTTGGCGTTTCTGTGTGGAGTTTGCATGTTCTCCCTGTGTTGGCGTGGGTTTCCTCCGGCTGCTCCGGTTTCCCCCACAGTCCAAACACATGCGCTATAGGGGAATTGATGAACTAAATTGGCCGTAGTGTATGAGTGTGTGTGTGAATGAATGTGTATGGATGTTTCCCAGTGATGGGTTGCAGCAGGAAGTGCATCCGCTGCGTAAAACATATGCTGGATAAGTTGGCGGTTCATTCCGCTGTGGCGACCCCTGATTAATAAAGGGACTAAGCCGAAGGAAATGAATGAATGAATGAATGGTCATATATTCTTACCAGACAATATTCTGAGGGCCGTCAAGTTTAGGTGAAAATCATCAAAAATGCTGGCGGTGTCTGAGAACTTCCAAATATAAACACTGGAGTGGAAAGAGTTAAAAATGAGCAGTTTACCAGGTTATACAGATGAGAACAGCACTCCCATATATCTGTGTAGTTGAAGCTGATTGTGTCTGTAGTGTCTGACAGTAAATGCATGTCTTGGTCTGTTTTTAATGTGCTAGATGCACTTGACCTATATTTCAGCATATGGATCTCAGCTGCATTTCCCAAAAGAATTGTAAGCCTAAGCAGATCGTAAAAATGATTGTATGACCGATCTTAATGTTACAATCTGTTTCCCAAAAGCATTGTAATTTAAGTAGCACATCGAAAGACATTGTATAAAATCTACGAGTGCTCTGGAGTAATCGTAATGCTCTACGTGTATATTAAACAGACAAAAACGGTTGTGAAGACAATCATCAGATCACACCGGTCACGCTTTATTTTAAGGTAATCATTTGAATTCTATTTAAATAATTAAACTCTAATATAATTGAAATTTTCGCTGTTAGTAATCCATTAACTGTGACTTTTAGCTCATTAGACTCATACTTTGCTGCTTATTAATAGTTATTAATGTAATTGGGCATTGGGTAGATTAGAGATGTAGAGGAAGATCATGCAGAATATGTGGATATGACTCTATATAATATAAGGTTGCATTAGTTTTATTTCGGTTTCAAATGAAAGTGAAATGACAAACACAAGCGAGCTGTGATTCTGGCACAGTGTTTTTGCAGTGTTGCATTTCTGATATGCACACTTGTGCTTAATTTTAACTTTGATATATTTCTTTAGCAGGCGTTACGGTGGCGCAGTGGGTAGCACGATCGCCTCACAGCAAGAAGGTCGCTGGTTCGAGCCCCGGCTGGCTCTGTTGGCATTTCTGTGTGGAGTTTGTTCTCTCCGTGTTGGCGTGGGTTTCCTCCGGGTGCTCCGGTTTCCCCCACAGTCCAAACACATGTACTATAGGGGAATTGAATAAACTTAATTGGCCATAGAGTATGTGTGTGAAAGCAAGAGTGTATGGGTGTTTCCCAGTGATGGGTTGCGGCTGGAAGGGCATCCGCTGTGTAAAACATATGCTGGATAAGTTGGCGGTTCATTCCGCTGTTGCGACCCCAGATTAATAAAGGGGCTAAGCAGAAAAGAAAATGAATAAATATTTCTTTAGCATTCCTGTCTTCAGGTTTCTTTAGCTATGCAACCTTTATATGCAACACTTTATTTATATGCACTTTATTTCTGCGTTATTTCTGTTCCTGAGCAGACCAATGATCATGTAGATTTAAAAGAACTAAAGGAAAATGGCTAGCTGTAATCCAGTGATCAGATTTATTTCAGATGTATATTGTTGACCACATGAGGGCAGAAAAGCACAGACAATGCTTCCTGAAACAGAGCATCTCATCAAGCTACACGGTTATGTTTCTACTTTAGTTGATGACATTAGTCTCACTCAAGTATTGACTCCAGATGAAACATTGTCTTGAAGGGATGAGTACTGGATCAGAAGTAAAGAACAATCAGGTGTGATGAGCAAAACGAAAGGCTAAATAAGCTGACCAATTACATCAGGGTTTTAGAGACTGACCCTATTGTGAAATATTTGGTAAAGAATAAATATTTCAAAGGAGGGCGAATAATTTTGACTATATTTGACTGTATAATTAGGGTGGCATTGTGGTTCAGTGGTTAGCACTGAGGCCTCACAGCACGAAGGTCACTGGTTCGAGTCCCAGCTGGGTCAGTTGGCGTTTCTGTGTGGAGTTTGCATGTTCTCCCCGTGTTGGCGTGGGTTTCCTCCGGGTGCTCCGGTTTCCCCCACAGTCCAAACACATGCGCTATAGGGGAATTGAATAAGCTAAATTGGCCATAGAGTATGTGTGTGAATGAGAGTGTGTGGGTGTTTCCCAGTGTTGGGTTGCGGCTTGAAGGGCATCCGCTGCGTAAAACATATGCTGGATAAGTTGGCAGTTCTCTGATAAATAAGGGAAATGAATGAATGACTGTATAATTGAAATATATGGATTCTGTAGAAACAAAGTTTGTGGGCTCATGATGTGAAATTATTTTGGGCGAAACTGCGAGCTTGTAGATATTTTAAAAAGCGGCTGCAAGATAGATCAGATGTCTGCTGTAACTGTTGAAATGCTGAAAACTGTGCATAGAAACCTTCCTAACCGTACACCAGAATGAACCTACATTTATTTATTATTGATTATGGCTCATGTGATGATTTAAAGTGTTCAGTAAAGTCAATATTTACGTTAAATATGTTTACTTGCAGCTCCTGTCAAGTTAGTTTTTTTTTTATAGATCACAACTTTTGCATGGGAAGTGACACATGTTTACACACTCCTTTTTTTGTGTGTGTGCTTATGCCACATTTATAAATGCCCTGATCTGAAATATTGGATCAATTAGGGCAGGGCTTCCCAAACTTTTCAGGCCACGACCCCCAAAATAACAATGCCAGTGACTTGCGACCCCAGTGTCCTTTGAGGTGGTTAAAAAATATAGAAACCTTGCATGCAACAGCGCACACACACACCAATAGGCTCAAGTCTATTCTTGTTTAAAAAAAATTTTTTGTATGTGAGTGCTGTAAATGTGGCAGAAAGTTTAACCTAGTGCCATAAAATCAATCGGCTGCATCTGATGCTGTTGCTGTGTCTTTAATATAATGTAATCACCCCAAGGGTCGCAATCCAAAAGAAAAAAGGCCGTAACTATAAACTACTATTTTTATCTTCACTAGGTTATGGATAAAATATGGAAATTCTAATGGTTTAATAAAATTAATTAGATTTTTGAATATCACCAAGCGCCCCCCCCCTTCATTGTCCCGAAACCCCCCGTGGCGTCCCGACCCCCACTTTAGGAACCACTGAATTAGGGAATGGAGAAATTAATGATTAATATGTGATAAATATTACAAATCTTTTTCTGGGAAAGCGTTACTGTAAAAAGGCTGGCTTCAACACAATTCCTTCATGTTGTCCCAACACAAATCGATTAAGTTAACTTAAGTGGATTGTACTTAAAAAAATTAGGAATTGTGTTGTTTCAAGTCATTTTAAATAAGTAGTTTGAACAAACACTTCATTAAAAACCTTCTACAAACAATAAAAGCCGGACAGTACAATAACAGATGTCTAACAGAGAGAGGGATTTTGCAAAACATGCTCTGGTCTTCACCTTTTAGGGTGCGCTCACACTAGGCTAGCTGAACCGTGCCCGGGCAAGTTTCCTGATTTGTTTGACAAGTGTGAGTGCTCCGAATCGGCCCAGGTGTGGTTTAGTTGGCAGCATGGTTCGGTTGGGCTTTGGTGCGCTACGCTTGTAGTGTGAGTGCAAAGCACGCCTGAGCCTGAAACTGAAGACGCAACGTCACTTTAAGAGACTGTTTCATATGGATTTATTAATCATTCTCACTGTTCAATGAACACGAACTGTCATAGTTTATTAAAGACACAAACCCCTCGCTGCATGGCAGCTGCACCTTCAGCAAACCTCCTAATACCTGCAGCACGAGGACTTTATGAACATTTATGACCGTCAAGATTGCTGGATCTGTTTGTCAAAATATTTGACTGTGTGTCACCGCATCCCAAACCACTAAATATAATACAAAATGATATAACTAAAGCAATGTCCACTGTGCTGAGCGAGAGTGCTTCTCTCTGTTAAACTCCACAGTCGCATCATCGATGGCGGAAGCGTGCTCCGGCTCAGAAGGTAAAATACAATGTGAGTGCAGGCCGAGGGGGAGAGGGGACAGGGGACAAGCACACTTCGGCACGGTTCAAGGCAACTGTACCTAGTGTGAGTACACCCTTAGTAGAAATAACCAATTTGACACCTTAAAGGTATATATTAGTACACTGTAAAAAACATAATGACAAAAAGTCAAGACAACAAATATTTTTATGTTGCTTTAACTTATTTTAATAAGCTAATCAGGTTTCAACTACATTTTTGAAGTTAAGTTTAACTTCATATGTTTGGTCAGATTAATTCATTCATTTGATTCAACTAAAAAATTAAAGGCAGCAACAATTCTTTTTCTAAAAAGTACAAAACTGCACTACTTGCCATTTTTAAGTTTCAGCTACCAATATGGACCCTTCAGGTACAAATGTGTACCTTTCGAAAGGCGGCCGCCCCTGTATTACCTTTTGCATCTATATTTCTGAGAGTGTATCGTGACAAAACATTCAATTGCAATACTTGTCGAAGTTTATCTGTTTCTGAGCACGAACGCGTTTTTAATTCCCAACCCCATGAATGTGTTTTTCCACTTGCTGCACATGGCAATTACATTTAAGGCTGCAGATTGTGTAAAAAAAATACATGAATTCATATTAACTGCAGCTGTAAGCTTTGCTTTCATCAGCACATCTGCACAGGGGCACAAACACACATTTATCAGCCCCTTTCTTTGTGTGTGCGGGCTTGCGTGTGTGTGTGTTGGTGTGTGTGTGTGAGTGCGTGCTTCTTTTCTGTGAGCAACTTCCTCCCAAAGGACGGCTCTGGAGGGCCAAGTCGTCTCTGGCCGCACAAACGCCTCTTTATGTGGCTGCAGATGCAGTGTGTTTGCTGATCCCGCTAGATGGAGCATCTGGAGAGACAGTCGGCATGCACTGCAAAAAATGCAGCGTTCCACACAATTCCTTCATGTTGTCCCAACACAAATCCATGGACCCTTTTCAAGACTGTTGTGCAGTGTCCTGGCGTTTCTGTGTGGAGTTTGCATGTTCTCCCCGTGTTGGCGTGGGTTTCCTCCGGGTGCTCCGGTTTCCCCCACAGTCCAAACACATGCGCTATAGGGGAATAGATGAACTAAATTGGATGTAGTGTATGAGTGTGTATGTGAATGAGTGTGTATGGGTGTTTCCCAGTACTGTGTTGCAGCTGGAAGGGCATCCGCTGTGTAAAACATATGCTGGAATAGTTGGCGGTTCATTCCACTGTGGGGACCTCTAAAATAGAGACTAAGCTGAAGGAAAATGAATGAATGAATCTTTCTGTAATACAGCCTCAATCCTGCTTTTAAATGGAGGAGCTGAGGAGAAGGAAGGAATGAACAGAAGAGGTGGAGTAAACCTGCAGATAGAAAGAAGGAAGGAGAGCATGGTTTCTCCATCCTTGCGGTGTGTGTGTTTCTGCAGTGCATTGACTGTGTTTGGGCTGATCATTTGCATAGCGGTGCTCTCTCGCCCTCATTCCATGGCTGGAGCCCCTCCCTCTCTCTCTCTCTATCTTTCTCTCTCTCTCTGGATCTCCACTTTCTCTCTCTCTCACAATTCACTTTATTGGCATGACATACATACAAAAAGAGACATCATAAATAATAATAATAATAACTGTTATAATAACAATAATAATTGTAACAATATATATATAAAACTAAAGGAAAGACATACAGTATACTCTAAAACAATAAAATACATACACTTATTCTCTATATTATCTCTCTCTCTCTCTCTCTCTCTCTCTCACACACACACACACACACTCACTCTCTCAATTCAATTCAGAGCTTTATTGTCATGACTGTCAAATATAACAGTGTTGCCAAAGCAATAACATTAAGCACACCGCACATACAACATGACAACACACTGATAAAAGGAGGAAACAATAATAACAATAACACAAACTGATATATTCATATTATGCATGAATATTCTCTCTCTCTCACACACACACACACACACACAACCACGCACTCACTCTCTGTCTCTCACATACACACACACTCTATCTCACAGACACACACACACGCTTGCTCTCCTCTCACTCTCTCTTTCTCTCTCTCTTTCTCTTCCTTCGTGTCTGCTGGAAACGCAGGGGGATCTCTCTCTCACACACACACACACACACACACACACACACACACACACACACACACACA
>CAIGQV010019624.1:4864992-4875548 GCA_903798115.1 Danio jaintianensis | reverse complement strand
GTGATGCTTATAATGATTATATCTGGCAACATACAGTAGCAGATATTGTATAACCCCAAACTTCTTCTAACCCCTTTATTAATGCCCTTTTCCATTCAAAAATCATGACTGATATTTTTGCAGTATCGCCCACCCCTAGTTTGCATCTTCAGGGGGATATAGAGAACGGCAGGTGCTAACACACACACAGCTGGAATAATTTAAGAGCTAATAAGTAAGCTTATAAAATCCCCTGTTAGACATTGACAGGAGAAGTCAGCAATGGCACTGCTTTTTTTTTCTGCTGATGCACAATCCGGCAGCGGTGTAGTGGAGCATGAGAAACTCTAATCCACACTAATAGGATTGTGTTGATTCTCCACCCCCAGTGTCTTGAACACACGTCTGCAAGCTTCACCGCTGCTGAAAAACACAGATAAAACACACACATGTCAAAAACACCCTCATTACTGACTAATATTTATGACTTTAGTAGCATAAACCTCAAGCTCATCTCTCGGAAATCTACATTTTCCACTGATGTTGTGCGTGAAGGTGTTGGTTTCTGAGTAGGTGAGGGTTTTTTCATGCAAATACTTTATTTAGTTTTACATTCTGAGTGGTTTCGAACCCTTAAAACCCTTAAAGTCTTTTTAACCCTCCTGTTGACTAATGGGCAGGGCCAGACAGAATCTGTGCAGAATTTAGTAAAAAATCTGCAGATTTATGCGGAAGGATTTTGGGAGTATCGTAACTAAAAACTTCATTCATTCATTTTCTTTCAGCTTAGTCTGTATTTCAGAGGTCGCCACAGAGGAATGAACCGCTAACTATTCCAGCATTTGTTTTATGCAATGGATGCCCTTCCATCCGCAACCCAGTACTGGGAAACACCCATACACTCTCACATTCACACACACACACACACTCATACACTACAGCCAATTTAGATAATCAATTCCCCTATAGCGCATGTGTTTGACTGTGGGGGAAACCGGAGCACCCGGAGGAAACCCACGCCAACACGGGGAGAACATGCAAACTCCACACAGAAACGCCAACTGACCCAGCCTGGACTCGAACCAGCAACCTTCTTGCTGTGAGGAGACAGTGCTAACCACTGAGTCACCATGCGGCCCCAAAACTTAATATATGAAATTGAATAAAAGTTTTAAAAACATTATTTTTTAAATGTTTACAATGCTAATTCAATTAGATCCACTTATTTGTAAAACAAAGCAAGTCTCTCATATAATATATCTACTAAAAGACAGACAATATGACTTTACACACTGTAAATCATGAGTAAATCATATGTAAATTTTCATATTAGTCAATAATATTACTGAAATTAACTACACAACTGAACAAATGTAAATTTACACACATTTACACAATTAAACGAACACTTAACACACCTCACACAAACTCTTCCATACCCCTCACTGCATACATCAAGATGTAGCATGCGCTGCACTTTAACTAATCCTTACTTAAAACAATATTGCCTACAATCATTTTCCACCAACAGTCAGACTATGTGTACACCTTTTTGACTGTGTACTTGTCTATCTGTGCCTACATGTGTGTGGTGTGTTTTTCTTAACACATTTACTGTCTTTCACATTGCTAATTGTTTATTGTTTTGTTTTGTATTGTTACGTTTTTTTGGGAGTATGTTGTTGTATTTTGCACTGTCTGGAGCCAGCACCTAAGCTTTTCATTTTTTTCTTTTTGATGATGATGCGACAATAAAAGTGATTTGATTTGTTTTGATTTAAATAAATAGGGGCGTCACGGTGACACAGTGGGTAGCACGATCAACTCACAGCAAAAAGGTCGCTGGTTCGAGCCTCGGCTGGGTCAGTTGGCATTTCTGTGTTGAGTTTGCATGTTCTCCCCGTGTTGACGTGGGTGTGAGTCCAAACACATGTGGTACAGGTGAATTGGGTAAGCTAAATTGTCCATAGTGTATGTGTGTGAATGGATATTTCCCAGTGATGGGTTGCAGCTAGAAGGGCATCCGCTGTGTAAAACATATGCTGGATAAGTTGGCGGTTCATTCCGCTTTGGCGACCCCAGATTAAAAAAGGACTGAATGTGAAATGAGGACTGAAAAATGAATGAATGATAAATAAATAGACTCGATGGGCTAAAAATCTGTGGATTTCTGTGCGCACTGATTCAGTGTGGGCCTACTAATGGGTCAAAAACGACCCGTGCACCATGTTAACAGCAGAAAAATAACAATAAAAAAATGTTTTTATATCTTGAAGAATGGTGACTTTTCATTTAAAGGACCTCAACATTAGAAAAATTATCATATATTAATTTATAAGTTATCATGTATGGGACAAATTCTGGATCTTTGTCAGTAGCTGTGTTTCCACCCAAAAATGCTAATTAAATTTATGCATAAAATATCGCATAAAAGACAAATAAATCAGTGTTTCCATCCAATGAGTCAAAGAGAACAAAATCGTCACTTCCTGATGAACTGGCGCCAAATATCAACAGTAAAAACAGAATTTACTGTGGTAGGAGAAGCTGCGTCAATCTGTTCTTTATTTAATAAATGACTTTCACCTCAGAAGACAACGCCGACACGCAATGAACATGTGGTGGCGTTTGAAGGCATGAGACGCGGAGCGCAGACGCTCTTGACAGTTCTAGAGGTCATTAATAATATAATAACACTAATACTGAAACGGTTCAGGCGTTTTAGAATGACCAAAGCAACATTTCAGATGTTTTACAGTGTGCTCAGCCTGCTGCTTTGTCCATTCACACACATTTTCATCATCACATGATCTCTTATGAGTTTTTTAATGCGCATACTAGAATTTGCGCATTTATATCTATTTATATCTAATAAAAAGTTTATCCGACTTACTACTTATACGTTTTTTATGCGCATTTTTAACATTTATGCACATCTTGATGTTTAAATCAACCAATTCTTTTATGCGTATCACCAAAATAGGTGGACGGAAACATAGCTAGTGGGAGGAGGGTCTTTCCAACCACCCAAACCCCCCCTGGCTACGGGCCTGAATTATTAGACAACAGGAGGGTTAAGATATTTATATGTAAATAGCACACTCTGTGATTGGCTAAGCTTCATTTACCAGCACGCAGATGCAAGGAAATGCTTATTGAAATGTTGTATATTTCTGCATCATTTACGCAGCTAACTATAATACATGACGAGTAGAGAGATTCTTGGATTTATTACACAAAGCAATTAGTATTTGACAGACAGACTCTTTTTTCTTTTGGATAAATGCGGTCATGTTTTAAAACTGAAGGTTGGAGGAGATACAAATCGCTAAATTCAAGGATTTACTCACATTTTACAGCCTGCACTGTAAAGGATTACTGTTAAGTCAGTCAGAAAATATATGTTAATAAAGAATTGTATTAGTCCCTTGGGTGAAGCTGGGGTTTGAAAATTAATGAGGCTAGGGGGTTATAAAAAACTGGACTGTAGCCTATTAATAGTTCCAAATAAAATATATGTATAGTTTCGCTTTAATGCAGCATTAGTATTTTTACAGCAAAAATATTAATGATATAGCATGGCCAGTGTTTTAATTCCTGTTTTTCTATTATGCTGCTGTTTTGATAGTGTTTGACAGCTTTGTACAGATAATATCATGATGATCATTGTGTTTATATTAAGAAATCTGCTTTCTTCAGCATTAAACTATCCGTGTGCCACTTTTTTGACTTCCGCATGTCAGTATAAGTGCCGGCGATGCAGTGTTGCCAGATATTGCTACAAAAAGTAAACTAAAGTACCCCCCACTCCCTGTAAAATGTACCAAATAAATTCAAATATTTTAGTTTGAAAATAGGATATGGAATCATTTACCCCAAACTTCAGCTTATCACTTTATTAACACCCAAATACTTTATCAACGCTGTCAGTTTAAGTAGTAAAAACACGTCCAGCAATGCTTATAATGACTTTATCTGGCAACATACGGGAGCAGAGGCTGCAGCAGCGTCTGACAGCTGCGGAGAGACAGAGACGTGAAATTAAATATTTCTTTTCATTCACCAAACATACTATTTTATTCTTGCTTACAGATTAATCCACTCACTCAGTCACTCACTGTCCTTTGGCTCGGTCCCTGATTTATAATGAACCATCAATTACTCTGGCATATGTTTTAAGTGGTAGATGCCCTTCCAGCCGCACAAGATTAATCCAATGCTTCTCAAATTTTACTTTTAAAGTCAACAATAACCAGTAATGTATAATCATAGATATTTACATTAGATGTCGCCTACCCTGTTGTTGTCTATTGGAAGGAATGCGTCAATAGAGCCGCCGTTATAATACAGGGTAGCGCTCCTTTGAAATGAATGCGGGACCAAGGACTGGCCATCCAGAGCCAGAGATATACACATATATACATATATCTATGACCGGGAGTTTTCCCCGGTGGTCAGTACGCAAATATTTTTTTAAATTACGAAAATGATAATTTTACATCACTTTTCTACATGGATGGATCAGTGACCGCAGGGGCATTGCTGATAAAGTGTGTGTTTGTGTGCATGAAAATGTATTATCCTCCCTCCCTGTTAAATTTGATCTAATCCGTGTCCTGAAACACAGGTGTGGGTTTCCTCCGGGTGCTCTGGTTTCCCCCACAGTCCAAACACATGCGCTATAGGGGAATTGAATAGGCTAAATTGGCCGTAGTGTATGAGTATTTCTTAGTGTTGGGTTGTGGCTGGAAGGGCACCCCTGATTAATAAAGGGACTAAGCTGAAAAGAAAATGAATGAATGAATGAATTGTAGTGTGCAAATCATCATGCAGTCGTACATATAATCATACCTGACCATTAGAGACAACAATGTTTTGCTAATTCCTGTGTATTTTTGGATTTAAGTCGAACATTTTGAACCCTTCAATTCAATTCCCTCTTTTTTCATTCGTTCATTCATTTTCTTTTCTGCTTAGGGCTGATTTATACTTCTGCGTCAAATGCAGGTGTATGCTCCGGCACAGCCTGCGCGTGGTCGCATAGCCCTTGCTGTGGCCATCGCCGACGCGCACCTCTCAAAAATTGTAACTACATGTCGCAACGACGCGTAGCGCAAGCTCTGTGATTGGTCGGCTTGGTAGCTGTGACCAGTGTGGGCGGGGGTGAGAGACGCACGAGCCCGATGGAGCAAGTGTTTACAAGTGCAGAGTCCCGTGAAGGAGCTCCAGATGGAAACTGTTGTTCTGTGTTTACCTTATGATTAAAGTTGTTGCACGTCCGCCAGTTCCCGCATCAAAATGAGCGAGTTTGAGCCACTTGTACATTAAGGTAGCATTCAGAAAAACAAAACACCAGTGAAGAAACTCGACACAGAGGAACATAAAAACCTACTGCCAGCTAGCGTTTCGGAAGTGTTATTGCAGAGCAACACAAACAGCGCGCAGAAGTATAAATGCACGGCAACGCGCACTGCATGCGCCGTGGGTCACGCCGATCACTCGACACAGAAGTATAAACCAGCCTTTAGTCCCTTTATTCATCAGGGGTCGCCACAGCGGAATGAACCGCCAACTTATCCAGCTTATATTTCACGCAGCGGATGCCCTTCCAGCCGCAACACAACACTGGGAAACACCCATACACTTGCATTCACACTCATACTCTACGGCCAATTTAGCTTATTCAATTCTCCTATAGCACATGTATTTGGACTGTGGGGGAAACCGGAGCACCCGGAGGAAACCCATGCCAACAGAAATGCCATCTGACCCAGCCAGGGCTCGAACCAGCGACCTTCTTTCTGTCAGGTGATCGTGATACCCTCTGCGCCACCGTGACACCCACTCTTTTTTCAATTAAAGTAAATGATCTGAGTTTAACAATGACTCTAAAATCAGTCATCTAAACAGAAGCTGTTTCATTAACCCAGAATCCTGGAGACCCAGAATTCCATCTGTATAGTTCGACACCCATTCATATCCTGGAGTCTCTGCATTTCAGTTCAGAATCATATTTATAAAACATAAGTCTCATAACTTAATAATTTAGGCTACTCTCATATTCTCGTAACTTAATTATTTAGGTTTTTATGTGCAATTTCAGTGAATTCATGAGCTGTGAGAGCCAGAAATTAAGAAAATAAGACATTTTGAAACTATTCAAAGCAATATTAAACTAACAAACCCTCATTTGTGTGAGCTTTTCCTACATGAGTTTGAAATGGGAAAATGCTCTTTAGGCTGTGTTTGTAACAGTCTGCATGGATGAAAGCCAATTAGATTGTTACTGCTTTCATTTAATTGTAATATTAGTCTCCTCAAAAGGCTGTTTCAGCATTTTTTTTGTGGACAATTAAGGCTTTTCGTCCCAAAATATTCTACAGAATTTAGTCTTAACTCTCATATATACTGAGGGGTCCCACCAGTGACGATATACGGCCACATCGCACTGCTACTCATGTGATATTGCGTTTATACAATAGTTTGGCGGCACGATCGTGAATATAAAAAAGAAAATCAAACACGGAGAGTCTCAAAACCCTTTTGTATGAGGAACTACTTTCTTCCACCATTCATTCACATCTGCAGCTGACGTCAGAACAGGAGAAACCGATACTAACTCACCAACGTCACTTTAGAGCTAGTGTTTGAATGATTTCTTCTTTCTTTCTGCCAACACAACACACATTCCTGATATGTGAGTCCCATCTCACACTCAATTATATGGTATAAATACAGCACTACAACATACAAAAGAGAGAGATCGACAGAATATCACTTACCTGTTTAATAATGATTTGATCAGCTGTAGTTTAAAACTACGCTGTATTTTTCCTCCTCTTAGGGCTTATTATGTGGTCTCTGTTGTCATCTTGTGGATGGACAACGTCAACCGTCTTTGCTCAGTATGACAGGCTAATGGCCGCCGACGCGCTGTCTCTCAGAAATGATCAATATTTTAAAATAGGAACTATCCTTACAAATAAACTGCATAGTTGCAATCTAAACAACTACATTCTCCACTAAAAAAGCCTCAAAAGTACATTATGTTGCCCAACAGCAGCAATATTTGTCAAACTGCTTGTTGCCGTATGTGGGCGGAGTAATACACAAGGGTGAAGAGGCGGTACGAGTGCTGTTACTGGCAGAATATCGCACAGCTATCAACCAATCAGATTCAAGAACCAGACAGAACTGTTGTATAAATATATATAAGTCAAAATTCATAGCCCTCCTGTGAATAATTATTTAAATATTTCAGATATGTTCCATATATATATGAAACAAGGACATTTCACAGCATTTCATAATAGATTTTTTTTTTGTTGAGAAAGTAATATTTGACTAGATATTCTTCAAGACACTAGTATTCAGCTTAAAGTGACATTTAAAGGCTTAACTAGGTTAATTAGGGTAAAGTTAGGGTAATTAGGCAAGTCATTGTATAACAGTGGTTTGTTCTGGAGACAATCCAAAACTAATATTGCTGAAGGGGGCGAATAATATTGACCTTAAAATGGCTTTAAAACAATTAAGAACTGCTTTTATTCTAGCCGAAATAAAACAAATAAGACTTTCTCCAGAAGAACAAATATTAGAGGAAATACTGTGAGAAATTCCTGAATCTGTTCAACATCATTTGGGAAATATTTGAAAAAATTCACAGGAGGGTGAATAATTTTGACTTTAACTGTATATATATCACTTATTTCATGCAGACTCTGAGCTTACACAATGTACTCAAATGTATACACAAGCAATAATGGGTAAACCTGTCCAAACAGTGAATTTTGCACATTTTCCACCAGTGTTTTCTTCTTTTTTATATATATATTTTTGCTTTGTTATTGTGTAGTAATCTTGTAGTAATCAATGTCTACATTAAAAGGTCCAAATCTGAATTTTTATTAAGGTCAAAGGTCCGGAACAATTGATATTACATAACTTTTAATAAACATCCATAACATGCATCACAAGTCAACACTATTTATTTTTCTTTAAATAAAGTGCCATTTGCATTCAAAACACATTAAATACAATGCAAATGTGGCAAAACCACTAACATAAGTGCATTTTTGTACAAAACACAACAAAAGGTAGGCCCAATATAATCTGGATGCAGCCATGATGATGCAAGCTGAGATTGCATATCTCAGAGATGCAGTGTCAGACCGAATGCACTCAATAGAGCTAGTGACGTCACTGTGAGGGGTAGGATTAGGTGTGGGCTATAAAAAGCATTTCATGCAGGCCAACTGCACCAGGTCTGCATCCAGACCTCGCTCCAAAAAAAGTGAAAAATAAAAAAGGTGTGTAATGAAAACGATTAGCCCGCTCGATCACGTGAAGCCTCGTATGATCACTTTATGTCATGACAACAGAGTCACGTGGGAAAACTTTAAATATATTGCCTTTGATTTTATTTCGGCCCGTATTTTTGAAAACAAAAATACAAACAACTAAACTGTTGATTTAAAAGGTTTATGCATTTGTCAATGAAGGAAATCCACAATTTGAATCATTTACCCATGGTCTTACAATACGAAATGGAGTCGGGTCCGGATGGAATACCCTCGCGATCTGAATCTGGACCGGAGTCTGGACTTTGAGAAGCCCTGCTATAGAGTCTAAAAGGTCATTTAACTCCTCTTAAAGTCATGTTGTGCTAATTATTTCCAGATGTCTGAGCCTGACTTTGTTAGCGGAGCCTGTTGATTAATCCGCATCCATTATATTTACATTTTCCCATTTTCATTTCCTGAGACCATGTGGCTAATTAAATATCAGATCATTTAGTGTGACCTTGCTCCCAGACTGCAGTGCGTGCTGGGAGTCTCCTGTGGACAGATTAAAGAGCCTGAAAGAGAGACACAAGCACATATGAGCACTTACACTAATGAAGACTAGAACTGCAGTGCTGTATGGATCTTTCTGGTCCATCTGTACGGGGTATTTCTCTGCCAGTGTTGCACATGTTACTTAGTTAAATAGTTATGTCTACTAGTTAATTCTTACAAAAAGTAACCGAGTTAGTAACTGAATTACACCATTATAAAAGTAACTGATTACCAGGGAAAGTAACGTTTGGTGCTGAGTGAATTTTAATCCGTATATCCTGCATTTTGCACTCTGACGCACTGTGAACAGACAAGGTCATGCATTAAAAGCCTTAAAGCCCTCCTGTTTTCAAAATAAGAGTCCCACATACATAGTAAGTTTAACACAAGCTTAGATAAACCTAAAAATTAAGAACAAAATTATATTAGTTGTAATTTCAGTAGGAAATGTAGTGGCCAAGCAAATGCATCCTGAGGCATGCATATTAATGATCCTGTGTGGATCGTCATAGTCTGTGCTGTGTTCCCGGCCTGATTTTACATTTTATTTCGCTTATTTTGAAGAAAAACTCACTTCATTTTGGCATATTATTTCTTAAAACAAGACTTTATTTATGACTTGTCTAGAAAATGCTTCTTGATTAAAAAAATTTTTTAATATATATTTGGACTAGAAACAAGACAAAAATCTAAGTAAGAGAGTATTTTTTGCAGTGCACTATTGGTTAGATGTTGGTTTAGCTGAGCTGATGCATCCAACTGGAACAATGAATGGATGGAGTACTGCATGGTATTGTGGTTGCTGGAAGATGTTGATAAATCGTCTTTACATTATACACACATATAGAAAGAGAGCGAGATGTTCCTGACCAGAGCAGCACGGTGGCTCAGTGGTCAGCACTTTGGCCTCACAGCAAGAAGGTCACTGGTTCGAGTCCCGGCTGGGTCAGTTGGTGTTTCTGTGTGGAGTTTGCATGTTCTCCTGGTGTTGGCGTGGGTTTCCTCCGGGTGCTCCGGTTTCCCCCACAGTCCAAACACATGCGCTATAGGGGAATTGATGAACTAAATTGGCCGTAGTGTATGAGTGTGTGTGTGTCAAGTTTATTTATTTATTTATATAGCACTTTTCACAATGTAGATTGTGTCAAAGCAGCTTAAAATAGTTCTAGTAATGTCCAGATTTCAGAGTTGAAGTTCAGTTTAGTTTAGTTCAGTGTGGTTTAAATTTCACTGCTAAATGTGTTCACTGTGTGTGTGTGTGTGTGTGTGTGTGTGTGCGTGTGTGTGTGTGTGTGTGTGTGTGTGTGTGTGAGAATGAGTGTGTATGGGTGTTTCCCAGTACTGGGTTGCAGCTGGAAGGGCATTCGCTGCGTAAAGCATATGCTGGAATAGGTGGTGGTTCATTCCGCTGTGGCAACTCCTGATGAATAAAGGGACTAAGCCAAAGGAAATTGAATGAATGAATGTACTGCAGATAAACAAAACAAAACAAATATCATTATGTCTATGGGAAGTCTGCACAAAGATAGCTGTGCGTGCGTGCGTGCGTGCGTGCGTGCGTGCGTGCGTGCGTGTGTGTGTGTGTGTGTAGACTTACTCGAGATAACGATACGCCTTCCACTAACAAGCACAATAACCCCTCGGCTGAAAATTAAAATATCAAATCCCACCCGTGGATTCCCACTCGATTCAGCACACACACACACACACACACACACACACACACACACACACACACAC
>CAIGQV010019624.1:4782973-4794931 GCA_903798115.1 Danio jaintianensis | reverse complement strand
TGTAAAAAAAACAAACTGCGAAACTACGAGGCCGCGAAAAGTGAACCGCGTTATAGCGAGGGACCACTGTATATTAAATCATCATATGTGACCCTGAAGCACAAAATCAGTCAAAAGGGTAGATTTTTGGAAAATGAGATGGGACAAAAAATATATAATTATTCAAAAATCTGGAATTAGATTGAGAAAACATTAAGCAAAATAATCTTGTTTTTCCTTTTGACATAAGATTATTTCACTTAACCCATTGGCAGATTATTTTGCTTGTTTTAAGGAAAACATTTTTTAAATCATATTATTTCTGAAAACAAGACAATATGTTTGCTTGTCTAGAAAAAATGCTTCTTGATTTAAGCATTTTTAGATATTTAGACTAGAAACAAGACAAAAACTGAAAAAAGTGAACTCCCTTTCACTGATTAAAAAGCTGTATTTCCATGACCTATAATGCATAAGAAAAACAGACCGCTGTTGTGTTGAGCAGTCCCACCTGATTCAGCAATCTCTGAATTTAACGCAAAATCAAGCAAATGGTGCAAAATTTGAGGAGCTTGCAATTTTTTTAATTGCTGAAGATTTCATGCATATTGTCACGACACTGGTGCTGCACTGCCAAAAATGCTTTTCATATTTATAGTTTTTGTCTTGTTTCTAGTCCAAATATCTACAAACTCTTAAATCAAGAAGCATTTTCTAGACACGCACAAAATATAGTCTTGTTTTCAGAAATAATGAGTCAAAATTAAGTGAGTTTTACCTTATTTATGAGCAAAACCTAGATTATTTTGTTTCGCCCACTGGCAGATTATTTTGCTTGTTTTAAGGAAAAACTCACTTCATTTATCATTTTATTTCTGAAAACAAGCCTATATTTTTTCCCTGTCTAGAAAATGCTTCTTGATTTAAGAATTTGTAGATATTTGGACTAGAAAGTGTAGTTGAGAGTAGTGCTGTACCTGGGCGACTGTGTGAAGTTCTGTGCGGCGGTGACGGCGTCGTCTGTGCAGGACACCAGCATGGGCACTTTATTACATCCGGGCTGCTTGAGGACGCGCTCCAGCTGCCGTAGTGTCCGCTCCACCGTGGCCTTCGCACACAGATCCACTTTACTGACCACCATGAAGATCGGCAGCTTCAGCGCCAGTGCCAGACCCAGGTGCTCTCGAGTCGTACCCGCTGCGGGAGAGGAGGAGGGAAAACACATGCTTTTACATGGAGAAATGGTGCATTCAAAAAACGGTATGTTGTGGACTCTCACACAATATATCACAGAAATGTACACATGGATAATAATAATCACATCACATGGCATCTTCAATGTCATGTAGAGATTACAGCTGACCAGGAGCCGTATATGTGACTATATGTATACACACACACATACTGTATACAAACACACACAAATATACAAAAACACGCACACTCACATATTCACATACACACATTTATGTATATAAACAAACACATTCATAAATACACACCCACAAACACACTCCCACAAACGATACAAACACATACACGCACACACATATATAAAAACACACAAATCCACAAACAAATATAAAAGCACACGCACGCACACACATTTCCAGAGTATGCAAATAAGCAGAGCAGGTGCTGTGTTGATGACTGTGTGTCCTGCAGTAAAATCAGTCCACAGTTCAGATCAGAGCAGGTCAATGATTGACAGCCAGCCGCTCGCATGGCTTTACACTGAAACTCAAACTCAGAGCAGAAACTGAACTCTGTTGCATAATTTACACGCAGCGGTGTCGTGTTGCAGAAGAGCACGCTGTTCTCCTTTAGAGACACACACTACAAATATCTGCTGCTATTTCTGACACACTTCTGTCCCCGACCAAAACACACAACACTGACACACACACACACCTGCAGACACACATCACCAACACACACACCTCCTGCAGACACTTTAGACAGAAATATACTGTAATTTTGTTTTCAACTGTACATGTTTTTACATGCCAAACTCTATTTTAATGTACAATTCATGCTATTAACAAACCATTAACTAAGATATTAGCTTAATAAACTACTAATTAGCTGATTATTAGTGTGTCAGAAATAGCAGAAGATATTTGTGGAGTGTGTGATGCACGTCTGCACGTTTTATTAAACTATTACAATTATCATATTTTATTTGATCTATTATTATAAAATAATAGTTACATAAAAAAACAATATGCAAATAAAAAGCTGTTTTTTTCCCCATTGTATTGCGCCCCCTGGGGTGTTTACACGTTATGTTAAAGGGCCCTATCATACACCCGGCGCAAGATGTGTTTGGTGTGATTTGTTGCTATTTTCAGACCAGCGCAACAGTAATTTTCAAGTTTTGCGCCACGTTGTTTAAATAGAAAATCCATTTGCGCCACTCTGTGGACTCATGGGTGTGCTGGTCTATAAAGGAGGTGTGTTAGGGCGCATTGTTGGCTCGTTGCTATTTTGAGGAACTGAAATAGACTGCGCCATTGACCAACTAAAAGCTGCTCTAAAGTCCAGTGCAGAGCGCGTTAGTATGCAGGTCTAACTGCTTACACCTTGCTGAATACACACAGGATGTACAGCAATACACACAAATATATCTTTACAGATGAAAACAACTAAAGGATTAAATTGTTCCAAAAATGATTATTTTCTACATAAATATAAAAACCACTGCCTCCATGCCTTCTTCACCTCGGGGGGCTTTTTCAGTTTATTCATGACAATCTGCATCTGTATAATGTTATTATTATTAGCAGTATTATTTATTATATAGATTTGTCCACCTGTGGGGTTTTGGTGATCTGCATCACCATATGGGGCATAAGAACAGGACGTGTGTTTGGATATAATATTCAGTGGAGTGAGTTTCCACCGTATACTTACTCCACCAAAGTAAAGGAGTAAAGTAAAGAGAAAGTAAAGAGGCCGAATGGAGGAGGCTGGTTCTTTATCCTCGCGCTGCAGATGCTCTGTTTAACTGTTTTCTCACTAGTGAAGTGTTCAGTTTTTACACTTACAAAGTCCGCCATGTAAATAGCAAATG
The DNA here is from genome assembly GCA_903798115.1 of Danio jaintianensis. Taxonomy (NCBI): domain Eukaryota; kingdom Metazoa; phylum Chordata; class Actinopteri; order Cypriniformes; family Danionidae; genus Danio; species Danio jaintianensis. The sequence goes on along the minus strand of CAIGQV010019624.1, from coordinate 4,791,879 downwards.
TGCCATGGTGCAACTGACTCTTAAAGAGAATGGGAGATGAGACTTTGATTGGTTTAATGCACGTTATGCTCAAAACACACCCAGAACTCATGAAGAGAATAAGCACAACCCTGTTAGACCATGCACCGTGGCGCAGAGCGTATTTTTCCATCCTTAAAATAGTAAAAGTGAATTCGGACACGCCCTTAATGCTTTTGCGCCATGAGCTTTAGACTTTGTGCCTAGATCGTTAAAATAGAGCCTGAAGGCACAGCAACAGCGTCAGATGCAGCGGATTGATTTTATGGCACCAGGTTAAACTTTCTGACATCTTTACCGTACCCATGCACACTAAAAATAAATACAGGCCACGACTGCACATGGAGGATGATCTCCGAGTGACGGTCTCCAAAATTACACCCAGAACAGACTTGGGCCTATTGGTGTGTGTGTGTGTGTGTGTGTCGTAATCAAAAAGTGTGATTATAATGGAAGTCAACGGGGCAAAAACAGTACCAATATAACCAAAGGGGAGTCAATCTGAACAACACACAAGGGTTAATATAAGAAATGAAAATGGTGTCTGAGGCCTCAGGTTTCTCTATCAGCTGTACTGGTGTATTTTGGGACGTGGATGACTACAGGAATGAGGACGACACTTAAAGAGTCCTGCTCTGTGTTACATAACATAACATCATACGGCAGGATTATTGAGTTTCCAGCTGATTTACTGCTCCGTGCCAGAAGAGCACAGACAGACGTGTCAAACATTAGCAGGTTTATTTGTGTCACTCGCTCTGTGTGATTTGACATTTATCATGGCACTATCTAGTGTAAATAGATTAAAGGGAAGCTACAGACGCCTGTGCGTCACCATAACGACAGACTGAAAACAGGTCTATCAGTGCTGGTCAGGTGTGCATGTGTGCTTCAGTGTGAGTGTGTGCTTCATGCTTCTGTCAGTCTATGGAGACTCCTGTCGCTGTTCATTTGTGCTTCATCTAAAACTCCACATCTATAATCCTCTTAGTCTATGCTGACATTATCTTCAGCAGCTCAAACACTCTAATGGCTGATGGACAGACGGCTGCTTCTCACTCAGGGCTGCTGTTTTCATCAATTCTGATTATACCAAATACAATTAATTCATTAGAGGCTGGATATATTCACACACTGCTGACACACAACTGGGTTTAAACCCCTTATAAAAGTCATTTTTGCATAATAGCTGCCCTTTAAAGCATTATTATGTAACTCCTTATGTGACTTCACAATACAATCCTATTCTGATTCTGGGAGATTATTACAAGAACTGCTCATTTTTAGGTTTGTTTTTAACCTTTTAACACAGCAGTTCCATCAATGCATTGCGGCTCACATGTTTTAACAAATAAGTGTGTTCAAAGAATCGATTGGGAACTTTTGAGATGGCGATGCATCAGTGATTCAGTTTGTTTTGTCCAGGCGCTGCCCTGTAAACACTCACCGATGCCTGTGTTCGCGCTGACCACCAGCATGGCGAAGTCTGGACAGTAGCTGGTCAGGCCAAAGATGGTGGTCTTCAGGTATTTGTGGTGTCCGGCCAGGTCTATGAAGGTGATCATTTTTGAGGCGCTCTCGCAGATTTCCTCTGCGGTTCGGGACTCACTGTAGTTCACCACCTGCAGGAAGATCACAAACACTGCTTTACATGCACATTGAGGTAGGTGGAGGTATGACCAAAATATTACTGCTATGGAGTCTCTTCACATTAGCGTCTTTCTCCGCAGCAGACGTCATTATAGTTGGTAAACTCAGAGCGCAGTGAATGGGAGAGTACAACAAATCATTTATTTACAATCCTATTTGCTGAAATAATGATAGAGAAACTCCAGGATGGTGTTATCAAGACTTTCAGAAGAAGGAAAACAATAGTGTGAGACTGATAACGGCAGCCAGAAGAGAGAATAATGTCAGATTATTTATTTACGTTTCTCAAAATTTACATTTTCTCAAAAATCTCGAGCCAAAAAGATTACAACTGCTGCGCCCGCTCATAAGTGAAGAATAAGGTGAATAATCTATTACAACCCAGCTCTGATGGATGGGACCAAAATCTGATTAATCTGATCTAGAGTCTGATTAATGGGAAACTCACTTCTCCTTTACTGTCAAAGCCCAAGATCTCGATGCTGATGCTAGAGGTGCGTCCGGTCTGGATCTCATGGAGGTGTCTGAAGAGGTTGAGTCTCGCTCTCCCTCGTCCGTTGTCCAGCTCTCCTTGTGTCAGGACACCCAGCAGAGTGGATTTACCAGAGTCCACATTACCCAGAACAGCCACCCGCAGGTCCAGGAACTGCACGCACACACACACACACACACACACACACACACACACACACACACACACACACACATGCACACGCACACACACACACAATAACAGCATTAACATTAACACATCAGGGCCCATATTCACAAAACACCTTAACCCCTAACTGTCACCGACCCGCCACCAGGATGTTTACAACACTTTTTGCAATTAAATTCTAATCTAATCATGAACTACATATGATTGGAAAGGTCTAAGACTTCTGATCACATATTTCACCACTGTATTTTGTTACATAGGAAGAGTAATAGATTAAAACACATTCACTGTCACCCTGCAACCTGTGGTATCGTTTACGGTTACATTTTTAAACCATAACATTGTAATCTAAACCTAAAGCAATCGTGACAAACTATATATCATTTGAAAGCTTAATATGTCTAGTTTCCAATTTATCAAAATGTATTTCACAAATATTTAAAGGTTTGTCTTAACAGTTTTGTGAACAGCTTTTAGAGAAAACTCTCAGATAAAAACGTTTCCTGAAGTAATAAGATCAAATGTTTAGTGAATACGTGCGCTGCTGATGCACATTTACCTGCTGATCATCTGGCACTTTCCTGACAAGGACTTCGGCTATTTTGTGCGGCTCGTCGGCGTCATAATCCACCTCCCGCTCTCTGAGAACTGTGATGTCTGCACCCACCCTGAACACAACACACAACAAGCTTTAATAAAGAAATAAATAAACTCCAAACTGAATATAATGTTTCAAGAAACTTAAGTGAATGTTAACTGCAGTTAAAAAAAAGTATTATAGTCAGATATGATCCGAAATGTGGGCGACACGGTGGCGCAGTGGGTAGCGCTGTCGCCTCACATCAAGAAGGTTGCTGGTTTGAGTCCCGGCTAGGTCAGTTGGCGTTTCTGTGTGGAGTTTGCATGTTCTCCCTGTGTTGGCGTGGGTTTCCTCCGGGTGCTCCGGTTTCTCCCACAGTCCAAACACATGCGCTATAGGTGAATTGGGTAAGCCAAATTGTCTGTAGTGTATGCGTGTATGTCCTGGTCATCCAGGTTGGGGGCTGAGCGTTGGGCTAACAACCCACCTCATAAAAACTAAATGTTATGAAACACCAATATTAAATATCAACTTCAATATAAATGGCCCTGGGAGTAAGTAAGTATGATCCAGAATGCATGCGTTCAGGACTGTGGTTTGCTGATGCTGTGAACTGAAACTAAGGTTGTAAATAATGTTTAGATTTTTTATACTCAGGTATGATATGGGATGCATAGTTCAGGACTGTGGTGAGGCTGTGAACTAGAAGTAAAGTTGTAAATATTTTTTTGCTAAGACAGAGTGTTTTGCTTCATAAGAGCTCAATGTATCGTCAGGAGCCTGCATGGGGATTATTTTTGTATTGCCTGTACTGTATATGTTTTTAAACTTGAGTTAAAATTAAGCTAACTTGCATTTTGTGAATTGCCAAGGACTTCAATTTCAGCAAAAAAAACAAACATCTTTAATGTTCTGCTGAAGGAAAAAAAAAGTCATTTGAATGGCCTGAGGGTAAGACTGTGAGAGTAAATTACAAATTATGTTTTGTATAAACAGTTTTTTTATATTCAGTAGTGCTGTGCAATAATTATATTGCATAAAAAATGACTTATTACGTGCATATTTATACATACATGTATGCATATATTTGAGAAAAATATTTATATCTTAGTTTTGTATTTTTTCCATGCATGTTTGTACGCATAAATATACACAGTGTACACACACACACACGCACACACGCACGCACACACACACGCACACACAAGTAAATACAAACTTTATTTTAGATACAATAATTGTTGCTTATCTTTAGAAACTCATCTTTGCTTCATTTCTACTGAAATATGTAAACAAAACTTGTCATAAATCTGTCATAAACATGATTATCATGAGGCATAATAATTGTGTCATGAATATTTTTCTGATCACGTTTTCAGTGTATTTGTCATTAAAATGTCTCATTAAAAGTGTCATTACTCTGTCAAATAATTTTTAACAGCGTCATTAATATTTAATGACATTTTAATGACAAATTCAGCATGTAGCACTGTAGTTGAGGTATAAAATAATACTAATAATGCTGTTATAACACTTATGACACATTTATAATGGCTTCATGACAATCACATTTATGACAGATTTATGACAAGCTTTGTTGTCTTGATAATGTCAAGACAAAGACAAAAACAGGTTGTGATGTATTAGTTTATGTCAAGCTGTCATAACAAACAATGTCCCCTTGCATTTAAAATGACATAACTGAGCGAACGACACTTAATGACAGTTGTTATAAGCATGCATAAAATCTCATGTGCCATGTCATAATTATAAAGGTGTCTTATGAACACCCCTTCAAGTAAATTGTTACCAAAAGCACTATAGAAATAAAGATTAATTCAATTGTTGTGTGTTTGTACTTCTCAGCCATCCTGCGCAGTGTTTTGAGTGAGGCCTTCATGTCGTCCTCCGGCAGGCCCACCAGCAGGCCGTTGTCCTCCACCCCGATCTGATACACAGCCTCCCCTCGGCCCTCCTGCAGCCGCCACTTCATCTGCGTGGCCAGATGCTCGAAGCGGTACTGCGTGGGGTTCACCAGCTTCAGCTGAAACACAACACACTCTACACTAAACACAACAACAACAGCAGCGATCACACCAGCTTCACAAACAGCAGTGTTTCTCTGAGTCTGCATGAGAAATGATAATCTAATGGAGCCTTTTCACATTTGCGTGTTTCTCCACAGCAGAAGTGGTCATAGTTGGTAAACTCAGAGCGCAGTGAATGGGAGAGTACAACAAATCATTTATTTACAATCCTATTTGCTGAAATAATGACAGAAAAACTCCAGGATGGTGTTATCAAGACTTTCAGAAGAAGGAAAACAATAGTGTGAGACAGATAACGGCAGCCAGAAGAGAGAATAATGTCAGATTTACTGTCCTGCCCCCATACACACTGCACTACACACACCTCACACAAGCAGGAATTCGAAATTTTTGTAATTTGATGCAAAGATGATATAATACATATGTAAATACATATAAATGTTCATACGCTTTAAAAAAAATCTAAATATGTAAAACGTTCAAGGATTTAAGATGCTGATGATAACGCGTCATAACAGTCTTGTGAAAAGGGCCCATGATGGATAAAGCTGGTCACGTCTGATCGGATAGCTATGCGATTTGTGAAATTTCTTTCAACAAAAAACCATGATAATGAAATCTGAATATATGGAGATGTTAGATTACCTTGTACTCAATGTTTCCCTCTTCAACCTGAAACACAACAGAGGACCTATTGTGAGTATATAGAGAGTTGTTGAAGGGCAGCTATTATGCAAAAATCTCTTTTATGCGGGGTTTAAACCCAGTTGTGTGTCAGCAGTGTGTGAATATCTCCAGCCTCTAATGGTAAACATGAATTAATTGTATTTGTTATAATCAGACTTGATGAAAACAGTCTGCAGAAACACTTTGATCGACATTCTCCCTTTGTACGTGTCATCAGAGGGGGAAAGCCCCGCCCACTAGTGCCCATCTCTCCCTCATTAGCATAAGACATTAGTCTTGTTTTTGAATCTGCCACTATGCTGACACACAGGCATCTGTAGCTCCGACCTCTTCTGAAAAGAGCACAATCTCATTTGTATTTAAAGCGACAGTCACCGAAATGCCACAATTAGGATCAAAACCTAAAAGGGTCAGTTTCAAGGAGCTAGAAACATTATTAATGTGGTATTTTGAGCTGAAACTTCACCTCACACACTAGAGACTTGTTTTAGATCTTGTAAAAAGGGGCAAAATAGGTCCCCTTTACAGCTGAATAGAGCTCAAACGTCACACAGTCCAGTATTCAAAAGCACAAAGAAAAGAAAAGAGTCACACTGACAGATGGTAACAAAGTCAATGCATTTGTTGACTAATCTCCTCCTGAACACGTCTTGCTATTATATCCTTCATTTCAGCTTAGACACAATGCACTGAAACGTTTCCTATTGATTTTTCACCATATGTTACATACGGAAAAGTGAGTCCAGTCTTAAAGATCATAATTTAAGCGCACAGCTCAAAAACATAAGGGAGTTTTCAAGCATCAAACAAATAAATACGTGATACAGCTTTAAACTTTGATGGCATTAAAAAACTCTATTTAACAAAAATACTCATTATTTTAAGTCTGTGTCACAAATCTTGAAATGATTAGGTTTTACTTAATTGACAACAAAAAAAAGAATCAAATTTAGCATGATTACTAATAATAATATATATTATTTAAGCACATTTGAGGAATAATTATGCATTTTTTTTTTTTTACATGAATATAATGGTTATGTTGAAAGACATTTTATTCCCTCAAAACACTTTACTTAAATACAATATGCTATTTCTAGTTATATAGAGTCATTTTTGTGCATTTAATGACAAAATGTAACAACAAACAAACACGTTCCATCTATAATATTCCAACTTATGACTGTAATAATGATCTGTTTGATGTGTCTGGTGTGTCAGACTGAATCAGCCACTCATCATCATCTCTTCTCGCCTTATTTTAGATATTCACAAACACAGCTGCTGTAGTTTGTCACTATCAAATGACAGCCGGACAACAACAAACTTTATGTCACAGCAACGGAAAAGCACCTCGCATTACATTTCTATTGCCTTTCTCTCATCTTTATTGATATTTGAGTATGCTTTGTTTATTTCTTTCTCATCGACAGCCAAACAATGAAGTGTAACCAAAAATCTAATTTAAAATTCATATATAACATTTTATTATTATTATGAGTTCACATTAAAGGACACACTATGCTACTTAGAAACAAAATATACTACTATAGAGCTTAACATTATACACTCAAAAAAATGACTTTAGCTGCTTGTTCAAACTACTGATTTAAATTGGGTTGAAACTACACAATTCTTAAGCATTTTTGGGACAACTTAATTGTTTTATGTTCAATCCACTTAAATTTGTCAAAACTATTAAGTTAACTTAAGCGATTTGTGTTGCGACAACATCTAGGAATTGTGTAGAACCCAGCAATCTTTACAGTTTACATTATACAACAGTAGTATACATTAAATAGGTCACATTGTACAACAAGGTTACATTAAAGTATTCACTAACATAAACTAAAGAATGACACTTTTACAGCATTTATTAATAATAGTTCATTAAAATCCAAAGTTCTGTTTGTTAATGTTTAATGAGCTCACAAGAACTAACAATGAACGTCTTTATTTTCATTAACCAGTGTTAACAACAGTATACATTAAATGTGTCACATTTTACAATAAGGTTCTTGTTGTTTCTAATGTAATGTTCATTAATTTATTATTTGCTAAAGTGAAGAATGAACAATATCATTATACAGCATTTATTAATCATAGCGCAACATTTCTTAATGTTAACAAAGATGAATAAACACTGTAATTAATGTATTGTTCATTGTTTGTTCTTGGTTAGTAGATAAATAAACTAAACTTAACTAACAGAGCCTTTAAATAATATGAATATTAATATGTAAGGTGCCATATATATATATAAATAAATAAAATGCCATAACAGTGTTTTTATGTTGCATTTTATATTATTCAGCTCATGTTTAATGTTTTATAGAATAAAACTGACATTATTTGACAATAATATAATTACGTTTGTAAACAAGCTAATTTTATGGAGTTTATAATTATTAGCACATTTAACAGTAGTTACCTTAACATATTTGAATACCATAAATAATATATTGACATGATATAATTATTATAATAACGTTACAGTCTAAAATACACCAATACTTCGAGATTCCGAGTGTAACTAAAACATGACAAAAGCAGGAAAAGGCAAGCACAGTTGGATTAAAACAGCCAGATGTGTTTACTTGTTGGAGCTCTCACCTCTGGAGGTAGATAAGGCGGATTATTGCTTGCTTTTGGATACCGGCCTGACCGATTTTTGTACTTTTTGCTGCCATTTTTGGCGGTTTTTCTGCCACCGGCCGCCGGAGAGCCGCACTTCTGTGAGGCGACCGATCCGAAGAGCTCCGAAACCCGGGTCTCCATCCTGATAAAACCCTAAAAACCACCAAAAACTAAGGGGTAAACTCCTCCGACTGTCCTACTCCATCAGCTGTGCTCTCGCCTGCTCCACACCGACATCAACACACCGAAAGGCGGTCAAATATCATTATTTATACGAGCCTGAGCCGGCGGAGCCAGAGCTCAACCCCCACAACAACAACAACAACAACAACTCGACATCCGGCTCGAGTTCAAGGAAGTGCGTCATCATGCTAACTTTCTGTTCCTCACGATACGTAAAATAAAATATGTTTTCTTATTATTTGGTTTTATGTTTGTAAGGTAAACTCTGACATAGTCTATGTATAGAATGGAAGAGAACACAGTAGAATTGAACTTGAAGTGGGCAGTTCACTGTGAAAAATGAACAAGGAAGTATTTTCGTAATTTGATGAACTCATGAATATTCATGTTTCATGTATGCTGCAACCACCGCGCAACTTTGGGTTATAACTATTGGGTCATG
>CAIGQV010019624.1:4719728-4738101 GCA_903798115.1 Danio jaintianensis | reverse complement strand
TCTCTGTCATCTTTGCATGAGGAAGATGCAGTTTGATAAGCAGTGTTTGGTCTCTGGGATTTAGCGGCTTTCAATTTCTCTTACAATTCAGATGGGGCAACACAGTGGCTCAGTGGTTAGCACTGTCACCTTACAGTAAGAAGGGTGCTGGTTTGAGTCCCGGCTGGGTCAGTTGGCGTTTCTGTGTGGAGTTTGCATGTTCTCCCCGTGTTGGCGTGGGTTTCCTCCGGGTGCTCCGGTTTCCCCCACAGTCCAAACACATGCGCTATAGGGGAATTGATGAACTAAATTGGCCGTAGAGTTTGAGTGTGTGTGTGAATGTGAATGTGTATGGGTGTTTCCCAGTATTGGGTTGCGTCTGGAAGAGCATCAGCTGCGTAAAACATATGCTGGAATAGTTGGCGATTCATTCTGAAGGAAAATGAATGAATGAATATATATATATTTTTTTACCTTAGTACAAAGTAGAAAACTATCTTTTTTAACCTTAAATCAAAGTATAATCTTGCTTTGGACCTCTTTGTCTAATATATTACCATTTCAGAATGAATGAAATCCGACTGTATAACTACTAATATGAATGAACAGCTTATATTCAACACTATATATCAAATTAAGTGCACTGGTTTACAAAATTTCTTCTTAAACGTAACATAAGATAACATATACACACTTATAAATTCTGGATTCTGGCTTGTTTTAACCCGACGTTGGATCAAATACAGACAAACCTAACCATTGGCTTCAAAATGTCATTTAAATTTTGTTAAATGACCTTGGATTTGTCCAAATTTGACCAAACGTTGGGTTAAAACAAGCCAGCATTTTGTTTAGAATATGCCTCATATTGCTTTAGTTCTGTTAGGATTTACAATTCATTTATTAGGGGTCACTACAGCGGAATGAATTGCCAACTATTCCAGCATATGTTTTACGCAGCGGATGCCCTTCCAGCCGCAACCCAGTACTGGGAAACACCCATACACACTCACATTCACACACACACTCATACACTACAGCCAATTTAGTTCATCAATTCCCCTATAGCCAGGGGCGTAGCAACCGGGGGGGACAGGGGGGGATACGTCCCCCTCACTTTTAGAGACAGACCATTTAGAAACAGGTGATTAATAATTATATGAACGTAAACTTTTGGATCTCATTCAGCTGCCCCCCCCACTTTTAAAATGTCCGCTAAACTCCTATAGTGCATGTGTTTGGACTGTGGGGGAAACCGGAGCACCCGGAGGAAACCCACGCCAACACGGGGAGAACATGCAAACTCCACACAGAAACGCCAACTGACCCAGCCGGGACCCGAACCAGTGACCTTCTTGCTGTGAGGCCACAGTGCTAACCACTGAGCCACCGTGCCGCCCCAATGTGATATAATGTTGATAAATTTACATGAATGATAGAGCAGGATGACAAATTGATGTGTAACTAGACTCAAACACACACACAAATAAAATCAGCATTATTACATTAAATCAACCATACATGGGCATAACAATGCGCATCTACATTTGTGTCTTCTTTGCAGTCGTCCTAATAGAAATGTGTTTATTTTCAGCTTCCGTTTGGCGAGGATCTTTTTCATTTCTACCCACTGGAAATCCCTAAAACCAGGAGGAAACGCAGCCTCCACCAGCAACACCACCGCCTGGCATCAGACCACCGGGTAAGACCAGAAACCTGTGTGTGTTCCCATAAGAACTACCCCGTCATGGGAAAATAATGTCTAATCTGATTGACATTGATTGACATGCTAAATGCCGAGGTGTCAGTCAAGTTTTTGGCTGGATTTTTGGGTGTTGTTTTATCAGGTAAACATGTTTGATTCTGGATGCTTATTGATCAATACATCTCTTTAGTGCTAAAATATGCTATATAGTAAATGCTGTGGTGAAAAACCCCCTGTATCATCTGTAGTGTAGCTTAGCACAATATCACATAGCAGATGGGTGACATCTAAAATGACTAAAATAACAGTGTATGGAAGTTTTTCTGCACAGTAAGAAGCAATTAGTTGAATTTACTTTAAAAAGGTGAGTATCCCCGTTGCTTTTAAAGCGGTTATTTGAGTTTACTTACAAAAATTTGTAAATCTATTGCTTTGAAAGCGATTAGTAGACTTTACCTAATAAAGTGTGTAAAACCATTGCTTTTATAGTAATTAGTTGACTTTACTTACAAAAGTGAGAAAACCCATTGCCTTAAAATTGCTCTACGCATAAATAGAAAGATTAATTACACATAACAATTCCAAGGTTCAGTGGGTTTACACACTTTAAGTAACTAATCACTTTTTACAGAGTGTTTATTTTATTAGCAACATTTAAAATGATGAGATCTAGAGCATAAGACATGCATAGTGTGTATATTAATGTCGGTATTAAATTAGTTGCACATAATAGTTGACTTTGGACGTAAAATCCAGCATAAAGTCCAGTATATTTGGATCAAGAACTACGAACTTTAAAACATACACATCAGTCGTGTATAACGTGCATTCAGCGTTCGCCAGAAGTCAGTGATTGGAATATATAATAAAAAAAGTGAAATATTTTTGTACAAGGTGGCATGGTGGTTAGCACTGTGGCCTCACAGCAAGAAGGTCTCTGGTTCGAGTCCCGGCTGGGTCAGTTGGCGTTTCTGTGTGGAGTTTGCATGTTCTCCCCATATTGGCGTGGGTTTCCTCCGGGTGCTCTGGTTTCCCCCACAGTCCAAACACATGCGCTATAGGGGAATTGATTAACTAAATTGGCTGTAGTGTATGAGTGTGTGTGTGAATGAGTGTGTATGGGTGTTTTCCAGTACTGGGTTGCGGCTGGAAGAGCATCTGCTGTGTAAAACATATGCTGGAATAGTTGGTGGTTCATTCCACTGTGGCGACCCCTGATGAATAAAGGGACTAAGCCGAAGGAAAATGAATGAATGAATGAATTTTTGTTACAAAAACAAATTGACCTGCTTCATAAGACATGCGTTAATGCCCTGGGTTAGATTTACGATGGGTTTATGCACTTTTGGAAGCTTCAAAATAAAAGCCACTATCTAACACTATTATACAGCATGAAGAGCAAAGACTGTGTCCGTCTGACAGGAAAAAAAGACACAGAGGATGGCTCGAGAGGATGGTAATTTTAATTTTTTGGGTGAACTATTTCTTTTTTGGACCAGGGTCACATATTATTAAATATTTTGCACCTTTGAGCACAGTTTGTTGCAGTCATGTTCTCTGTCTGTATTTGAGATTACTTTCTCATAAACATATTTCTGCCCTAAATGAGCCATGCATATAGATTTTCAAGTCCTGTAATGACGAATATTTCAGTCTGTGAGACGTAAGCCTGTAATCAGCCTCCATAATCCTGTGAGACGGAGCAGCGATTTACACTCATGAGAGGATCTGTTCAGTTTCTGCACTTTTAATAACTAATCAGCTATTAATGTTGAGTTGTAGCTTGAAGAGCTGAATTATTTATTAGTCAGCTCATCGGGACTGAAGCTCTGGAAAGTGTGTTAACAAAGATGCTCTCGGTTCAGCTGTTGTGTCTGACAGATACTCTGGCTTGGACTTCAGGCACATAAACTGATTTCAACTCGATTCATGCAAATATGTCATTTTAGCACATAAAATAAATGAAGAAAATAAGTAAAAGTTGGCTAAAATGCTGCCTCATGTATTGTGTTAACATATAGGAATTGTAAAATCTTTGGCTATTGTTTTGAATGGTGTTTTAAGCATAGATTTGAGTTACACATTGCATTATATTGTGATTTATTGCAGAAAATAGTTTTTTTTTTGAGTGGTGTTTTAAGGACAGTTTTGAATTAAACATTGCATTATATTGTGATTTATCGCAGAAAATGTTTCTAAACTCTATAAAAGACTAGTACTTTTTCAAATTCACTGATGCTTTTAGCACAGTGGCGTAATCTGACATATTTCATTTTCAAAAAAGGAGTGAAAAGAGTCTTTATATAGGCTTGACTGATTGATTTTATCCACAAACAGGAATTATTAGGAGTTTAATGTCAATTCTGCGCTATCCAGTTATTGCACGATTTGCTAAAATCTAGTTGGATCTTGCAGTTTTTCCTCACCGATTTAAAATAAATCACATTTGGAAGGAAAATACCTTATACTAATATACTAACACTTAATACTAATGCCTTTGAAAGTATACGTGGAGGATTCTAGGATTCACGTTTTGTGTCTCCAAAATAAACCTTCTGTTCATTGATTCATTTTCCTTCGCTTAGTCACTATTTATCAGAGGTCATCGCAGTGGAATGAATCGCCAACTATTCCAGCAAATGTTTTACACAGCGAATGCCCTTCCAGCCACAACTCAGTACTGGGAAACACCCATCCACACTCATTCTCACACACACACTACGGCCAATTTAGTTAATCAATTCCCCTATAGCGCATGTGTTTGGACTGTGGGGGAAACCGGAGCACCCGGAGGAAACCCACGCCAACACGGGGAGAACATGCAAACTCCACACAGAAATGCCAACTGACCCAGCCGAGGCTCGAACCAGCGACCTTCTTGCTGTGAGGCAACAGCGCTACCCACTGCGCCACCGCGCTGCCACACATTCAGCTTCAATTATCATCAAATAATTACGTCTAATTTTCTGTATTGTCATTTCAGTTATAAAAAAAACACATGAAGTGTGTGTCTCTGCATTCTGGTCAACTCTTACATCAATTATAAAAAGGCAGAACAATCTGTAAAGAAATTAATAGCAGAATCATATGTTCCCCATCAAATTTAAGAGTTTTGCATTATTAATAATGAATTCAGTCTACTATAAATTATATTTGTCATATATCATTGCATTTTAAGCAAAAAAGAATGGAAAATGCATTAAATGTACCTGCAAATCTAGAATGAGTCACATAAAAATCCCATCCTCTCCATGTCTGTTTCCATCTACTGTATGAATGATATCTCTGGAAACTTCCATAATTAGAATCCTGATTCAATTAAAGTCTGTTCCAGTGACCAGGGAAATAAATTCAGAAATGACAGTCCTATCATATCCAGTTCATTCATCATCTTGACAAATGACACACGACAAACGAACAGACCGTGATGCGCTTTAGTTCAGTGGATCTCAGGTCATCAACCGCAGGGGGAAAACACTTATAATGCATAAACTCACTGTAAAATTTGGCTGTTAGATAATAACAAGTGTTCATTTACATCTTTAGTTGTGACATGTTGTGTGTCCAATCAAACCTGACTGTATTTAGGAAAAAAAAAACTATCTAGAATGAACAGATTGTCATGCCCTCTTCTTCAAAAATCGATTAAGACTTCAGAGTAAAGGTAAAGTATGGGATAGAATGTTATGCCTGTGGTATTTTAGTCACGGATTAAAAATAACAAACATACGTCAAAAATCGTATTTTTCATTTCAGGGTGGCACGGTGGCTCAGTGGTTAGCACTGTTGCCTCATAGCAAGAAGGTCTCTGGTTCGAGTCCAGGCTGGGTCAGTTGGTGTTTCTGTGTGGAGTTTGCATGTTCTCCCCGTGTTGATGTGGGTTTGCTCCGGTTTCCCCCACAGTCCAAACACATGCGCTATAGGGGAATTGGGTAAATAAAATTGTCCGTAGTGTATGTGAATGTAAGAGTGTATGGGTGTTTCCCAGTACTGGGTTGCTGCTGGAAGGGCATCCGCTGTGTAAAACATATGTTGAAATAGTTGGCGGTTCATTCTGCTGTGGCGACCCCTGATGAATAAAGGGACTAAGCCGAAGGAAAATGAACGAATGAAATTTGTAGTCAATCTGATTTCAAGTCATATTTGCTTTATGAAATGGAGTTAATAACTACTACTACTATTAGCATAGAAACTGTAATAAATCTAACTGTTGATTTAAATCTATTAACTAACATTCACTAGTGAGACTTTATTGTACTGAAAAGGAAAACTAACAAACGGTTAGAATCAGTTGAGGAGGAGTAAATGGTGAGCAAATGCTTATGTTTGGGTGAACTGTCCCTTTAATGTCCTAGGAGCTTCAGGATTGATGGTTTGGCCTCGACCCAGAATGACACTTTAGTCGCTTATTCATATTCAAGCAAAACGGGCTCCAGAATGACCCTGTAAGGCCCTTGAGCGTCACTGAAGGTCACCACAATAGTTTTCAGCTTAAAGGGGACCTATTATGCAAAAATCCCTTTTATGTGGGGTTTAAACCCAGTTGTGTGTCAGCAGTGTGTGAATATCTCCAGCCTCTAATGGTAAACATGAATTAATTGTATTTGTTCTAATCAGACTTGATGAAAACAGTCTGCAGAAACACTTTGATTGACATTCTCCCTTTGAACGTGTCATCAGAGGAGGAAAGCCCTGCCCACTAGTGACCATCTCTCCTTCATTTGCATAAGACATCAGTCTTGTTTTTGAATCTGCCACTATGCTGACACGTAGGCATCTGTAGCTCCACCCTCTTTTTAAAAGAGCTCAATTTCATTTGCATTTAAAGCGACAGTCACCAAAACGCCACAACTAGGATCAAAGCCTAAAAGGGTCAGTTTCAGAGATTTAGAAAACATTATCTGTGTGCTATTTTGAGCCGAAACGGAAACACACACACTCTAGCGACGCCGTGTAAGAAGAGGCATAATAGGTTCTCTTTAAGTGTTGTCAGGGAGCACCATGTATTCTCTCTGCTTGTATTTTTGTGCTGGCTTCATTCACGCGCTCCTCTGTTTACACTGATATTTACTCTGCTCTTCATCTGGACGCTCTCTGCCATCCTGTCCTGTCATTCCTTCATTATTACTGCCCACAGTCTACCTAAATCAACATTACTGTCCAAAAATAAATACATAATGTAGTCGGACATATTTTTCAAGCAAGCAATTTCAATTTAATGAGAGATAAAATATGATTTTTATATTGATATGATTGTGTGGAGTTGAAGACAAAATTATTAGCCCTTATTGCTGTTTAATTCAACACATTTTTAAACATAAGTTTAATAACACATTTCTAATAACTGATTTCTTTTATCTTTGCCATTATGATATTATATAATATTAGACTAGATATTCTTCAAGACACTAGTATTCAGCTTAAAGTGACATTTAAAGGCTTAATTAGGTTAACTAGGTAAGTCATTGGGCAACAGTGGTTTATTCTGTAGTCAATCAAAAAAATAAATAAATAAAAATAAAATGATTGAGGGGGCTAATAATTTTGGCAAAAAATCTACATATTCCCCCATTTCCAACGATTTATTTAAACACACCAATGTCATATTGGTTTTCCAGTACTGGGTTGCGGCTGGAAGGGCATCCGCTGTGTAAAACATATGCTGGAATAGTTGGTGGTTCATTCCACTGTAGCAACCCCTGAGGAATAAAGGGACTAAGCCGAAGGAAAATGAATGAATGAATGAATGAATGAATGAATGAATGAATGGCAGAGTGTATAAATCTGAAAATGATGCTTTGCCATTTTTCTGGGAACAGCCAATCTGCATATTTTGTGAAAAGTGCATATTAATTAAAATGATTGTCTTTTAAAGAAAGCAATCAATTCTGAACTTCAGAAACGAGTCATTATTCCCTTAACTGATCTACATACATATACTCATTTGCATGACGCCATGTGTTTTGCTAAAGCATCCTCAATTGTTGGTATTGGACAAAAGCGTCTGCTAAATGACTAAATGTTTTGCAATGCTCTGGGTTTTAGGTGCATGTATTTCCGTTTTCCCCTTTAGAAACACCCCCTTTCAATAAGAGAACAGTGTATGTATGTCCTTGAGAACTTTCCAGACAGAATTAAGGAAGATATTTATGCAAATACCCACTTACTTTTGCTACCTTGGCAACACTTGTGTTTTCTGCAGGGAATGCAAATCCCATATTTTGATTTGATTAATCAATTCAACTTGTATTATTCTCGTTTGGAGGTTGCTCTGAATAAGACAGTGTTGTTAATGAACGAATGCAAATGATTAAACTGTAATTGCATGTAAAGGTCTGTCAGGATTGATGCACATTTGAAGCGCACAGTGCCATTTTGAGGAGCAGCATTATCTGAGTCACGGTGAAGTCAGATAACAGATAAAACAGGCTGTTCTGTCTACACAGTCCCATAGGAAACACTGCATGGGTTAACGGCGGAGAGAGAGCATATGTCTGAGTGTGTCAGTGCTACTCTCTCTCTCAACCAGGGCAAACCCATTCACATGTTTTTGGGAACAACAATAAAAGCCATTGTGAAATTGGTAGATGAGAGGGTAATGTGTCCTTCAAGATTGCCGAAATCGTTCTGCAAATGATGTGAATCTTTACACAAAGCCATGAAGCCAATTTAAAGCTTGTACCCATCACTTTCCCTCCTTTCAGCTCAAACTCTTACAACTCAATTATCATGTCCTTGAATGTAGAGCCAGCTAGAGCCGCTCTCTTCTGTCGGCTCCTGCAGAATAAAACACACGCTCCTTACACTGAATATGCTTTTGCACAATAACTAAATCATTTTTTTTTTTTTTTAAAGGTGCATTGATTCAATATGCTAAATTATCTTTCAGGGAGAACACGGTGTGTGCTAATAAGAGACTGTACTTAATTCATTCTGTCTTTGTCCAAAGGTGTCCCTCAGGGATCTGTCCTGGGCAACACAGACTCATTCTGAAAACGTAGCCCTATATAAATTTCTGGAGATTGTGAATTATGTAGCCAGAGGTACGCATGGCTGCATTTCGACTTTAAAACGAACGCTACAGGGCAGTATGACGCAGTTCCTTTTCACGCTACCAGCTGACCGCTTACCTCCATATGGACGGCTTTCTTGCTGCTGCGTAAAACATATGCTGGAATAGTTGCTGGTTCATTCCGCTGTGGCAACCTCTGAAATAGAGACTAAGCCGAAGGAAAATGAATGAAAACTAGTTGAAGGATTTTTTTCAAATTCTATATTATACCTGATATTATATCAGAACAAGGAAACAAAATCTATTATGTTTGTAAGTTATAAATACCTAGTGATCATATTTGGTAGTGAGTTTATTTTTAAGCTACATTTTGATGAATTAATTACAAAACTTATGCTCAAATTGTGGTTTTACTACAGAAATAGATCTTTATTTTCGTTAAGAGCAAAGTGAATATTTGATATCTGCTACCTTCTTGCTACTTTTGAACCACGGTGATCTGTTGTATGTGAATGCCGCAGGCCGTTATTTGAAAATTCTTGACTCTGCATTTCATAGTGCTTTACGTTTTATTACTGATTGTTGTTAAAATCATCATTGTACTTTATATGAGAAGGCAGAGTTACCATCGTTGTACACCCGAAGATGTTTCAATTGGTATTAAAACTACAAAAAAAATACTGGAATATTATTTCACCCAATTCTTTTAAGAAACACTATTTAAAAACATTAAAGTAGGCATTTTAGTTTAGTTTAATGCTTTATAAAAAACACTTTATATTTTAATTTGATGTGAAAACCGTAACGGGATGCTTCATCTTCAATCCACATATAGGGACTTTTTTTTGGGATAAACCATGAATGAAATGCATTACAAATTAAAAGTCAAAACCATTCATTCATTCATTCATTCATTTTCTTTTCGGCTTAGTCCCTTTATTAATCTAGGGTCACCACAGCTGAATGAACCACCAACTTATCCAGCATATGTTTTACGCAGCGGATGCCCTTCCAGCTGCAACCCAGTACTGGGAAACACCCATATACACTCATTCACACACATACACTACGGACAATTTAGCTTACCCAATTCACCTATAGCGCATGTGTTTGAACTGTGCACCCGGAGGAAACCCACGCCAACACAGGGAGAACATGCAAACTCCACACAGAAACACCAACTGACCCAGCTGAGGCTCGAACCAGCGACCTTCTTGCTGTGAGGCGACAGAGCTACCCACTGTGCCACCGTGCCGCCCAAAAATCAAACATATATAATAAATTCTGATTAACATTTGACATCACATCAATTAAATTCTTTATACAATTAAATAATTTATGTCTGCTTTATGACATTTATAGAATTTTTTTTTTGTCACATCTCCCAGACTAGAGTCAGTATTGATTTTGACTTTATATCATCTGTATTGAGCTATTACTGACATTAAGAATAACCTCAGCTCATTTCTGTCTGTGATGCATTAGAAATAACCCCATAACCTCATTCTGAGTAATTTGCTGGTCTCGTTTTGCTTTATATGTCTTAACATGGCTTTTAGCTGCACTCATCAGATGTGTGACGTGTGTAGTTTTACTGTATTGATGTGAATTTACTGTCACTGTGAATCGATGCGGTCAAAGATCTCTAACCTCTCATAATCTCCAGCAGCAAGAACATTATTCTCATTCATCTGCACACATATTTATATCTCACACAGAGAGCTTTGTACTTTCCAGTCTTAATGTTTTTGTTTTGGAAATGGTATTTTAATGGATGTTATGGTCTGTAGTAATTTCAGTAATTTGCCACATATTGTGCTGAATGAACAGATTTAATTACAAAATTTTTAATGTTTTTTGTTTTGCTTAAAAGATCATTTTAATATGCATTGGTTATGAGAATATATATGTAAAAAATAAATAAATAAATAAATAAATAAATAAATATCACATATAAGTACATCCCTCACAAATCCATCTTTTAAATTCATATGTTTAATAGGAAGCTATACAATATTATATTTGTGCAGATACATTGGATTAGTCAGTACTGAAGCCAAATCTGGAGCTCATCTAACAAAGTAACTTACGATAACGGTCTAAAACCAAGTACAGCCAAATTTATATGTTATAGAAAAATATTAAATACAAATTTAAAAAGGGCAAAAATCAAGAGAAGCAAAAACAATTGAAAAATTTAGTTGAAATTTTGTAGGTTGTAATTTTTTTTGCAATATTTTGCTTGAATTTAGTTGTATTATCTTTCAATTTCTAAATATGTTTGGTGACTTAAATATTATTTTAATAAATATATCTGTGTAATAAATCAGTTTTGTTTAAATGCACCAAAATACAGCCTATATTCACTGAGAAATGGAGAAACATATTCATTTTCAAAATGGGGTGTACTCAATTATGCTGAGCACTGTATATATATATATGAGCAATATCACTCGAGTAGCAGTGCGATGTGGCTGTATATTGGTATATGCAGCCACATTGCACTGCTACTCATGTGATATTGCGTTTATACAACAGTTCGATGGCACAATCGTGTGTATAAAAAAGAAAATCAAACACGGAGAGTCTCAAAACCCTTTTGTAAGAGGAACTACTTTCTTCCGCCATTCATTCACATCTGCAGCTGACGTCAGAACAGCAGAAACCGTTGCTCATTCACCAACGTCACTGTAGAGCTAGTGTTTGAATGATTCTCTAGTGTAATGTCTAAAGTGAAGACAAAACAGGTGAATTTGCAAACATTTTAAGATTACAAGGCTGAACGGAAGTCTACAGTTTTTTACTATTTTTATGATAGTTTTAGTTCTTTTTATGCGTCAGCTAAATGAAAATACTATTGTTATATTTCCTTTTTTTTAAATAACTTTTTTATAACTAATTTACGCAGCTGATGCCCTTCCAGCTGCAACCCATCACTGGAAAACATCCATACACACTCATTCACGCACACACACTACGGACAATTTAGCTTACCCAATTCCCCTATAGCGCATGTGTTTGGACTGTGGGGGAAACCGGAGCACCCGGAGGAAACCCACGCCAACACGGGCAGAACATGCAAACTCCACACAGAAATGCCAACTGACCCAGCCGAGGCTCGAACCAGAGACCTTCTTGCTGTGAGGCGATCGTGCTACCCACTGCGCCACCATGACGCCCTAAATATAAATAAAAACAAAACTAAACATAAAAAAAAAAATACATTACAATAAATTACATTTTCGCATTGATTTAGAAAAAAAAAAAAAAGATTACACTAAAGCACAAAACATTAAAAAACTGTTTTAAATGTGAATAATTCCCTTGGCCCCGATATATCTTCATTTTTCAGCATATACATTCATTTAATATAACTTATTTAATTTAATTTCAGTTGTACCAAAAATGTTTTTAGTTGACTTCTTTTAGTTTTAGATCAATATCACAACCCTGACTGGTATTCCTATACTATACATTGTATGTCTTTTGGCACAGCTGGAGTTTTGAATTGGCCAATCAGAATGCAGGACCAGAACTATATCTCTCAAAACATATAGACTTGTTATTGCTGCTCATGAAAAGGAATCAAACATCATATTTTGAGTATTTAAATGTTCTCTAATCGTTTTGTCTTTATGCTGGGCTATATAACCAGGATTAAAATGTAAATGAAGAGTGAAATGGCTGTGGAGATGAAGCTGCTCATTTGATGCTGCAGTGGTGTTTTCTGGAGATTGATCAAAGCGCTCTGTGAACGCCAGTGCAGACTTTGATCTGCTTTTGTCTTATTTTGGGTTAGCGAGAGCACATGCTAATGTGAGAGTGTAATTGGGCTTGTCTTTGTGTATGCGGCTCGGCTGACGTCATGTTTGTAGTGATGGGCTTCAGGGGTTTCTGCCGCTGTTGAGGTCAAGGGTCACGCTGTGAAGCTGGTTTAAAGGACAGAGATCCAGCCATGAATAATCCTGCACTTTTAAACACTGCGCTGTTTGTGTCTACTGATAATACTAATGTTTACTGATACTAACCCTAATTCTAACCCTAACTGTACAGTCTAATAACACTCTGAGAATTATTTGGAAATGCAACTTAAAATAAGCAAAATGTGTTAAAGCGACCATCAAAATAAAGATATACTGTAGTTCATGCAAAGGTGTCCCCCAGGGTTCTGTTCTGGGACCTCTTTCCTTGTCTATGTCTTATAATTAATCTTCACAGAGATCCAGCCATGAATAATCCTGCACTTTTAAACTCTGTGAATGCTGTGCTGTGTGTGTCCACTGATAACACTGATCAGCAGAGGATGGTGTGTCTTACAGTAATGTTCAGTAATGAGATTAAACCAATGATTGTAATAATCATTGTCGTTTTGGTATCACTTTATTTTGATGGTCCCTTTTGCACATTTTGTTGACTATAAGTTACATTGCAACTACATGCCAACCAATTCTATTAGTAGATTAGTAGAGTATTGGTAGATTATTTGCCTAATATCTGCTGAAACTGCTCCACCAACAGACATTCAACTGACTATAAGATCCTTTACAAGTAAATGTACATTTACACTAACCCTAACCCGAACTATACAGTCTACTAGTACTCTAATGAGAATTAGTTGGCATAAAGTTGAAATGCAACTTAAAAATCAACAAAATGTGTTAAAGCGGCCATCAAAATAAAGCAATGCTGTAGTTTATACAAAGTGTCCCCCAGGGATCTGTCCTGGGACCTCTTTCCTTGTGTATATAATTAATCTTCACAGAGATCCAGCCATATATAATCCTGCACTTTTAAACTCCGTGAATGCTGTGCTGTGTGTGTCCACTGATAACACTGATCAGCAGAGGATGGTGTGTCTTACAGTGGTGTTTAGGAATGAGTAGGTCCGCACTGAATCTGCACGTGCAGAAATCCGCAGATTTCCACAGATTTTGTAACTCATGATTGAGTCTTTTGATTTACTTGTGTAAATATGTGTAAATATATATTTATTCAGTTTTTATATTCATTTAAGTTTTATTATTCACTAATATGCAAATGTTTATATGATTAAAAAATTTAACAATTCAAATAATTTTAAAGAGTTAATAAACTAATATTTTTTGGCTCATGTTTTTAGTTTTTAGTTACTATACTGGAAAATCATTCCGCATAAGTCTGCAGGTATTGTATAGGCTTTAAAGGTGCCATATATGCATTGATTCATTGTGTTAAATTCTATTTCAGGGAGAACACAGTGTGCACTATTAAGAGACTGTACTTCGTTCATTCTGTCACGATACAAAGTTACCCCTTAGGGATCTGTCCTGGGACCTCTTTCCTTGTCTTTATAATTAATCTTAGACAGTGATCCAGCCATGAATAATCCTGCACTTCATTCAAACTCTGTGAATGCTGTGCTGTGTGTGTCTACTGATAACAGTGGTGTTCAGTAATGAGATACCATTGTACAGTAGTTTTGGTATCGATTAATGTTGATGGTCCCTTTTGCACATTTTGTTGACTATAAGTAATGTTGCAACTACATGCCAGTTTTTTTTCAGAGTCTGCTTAATATCTGCTGAAACGGCTCCATCAACAAAGATTCAACTGACTATAAGAAACTTTGCAAGTACATGTCAACTTACACTAAACCTAACCCATGGAGTTGAAATGCAAATTAAAAAAAATAAACAAAACGTGTTAAAGGGGCCATCTGTTCTTCCCCCATTCTGTCACTATACAAAGGTGTCCCCCAGGGATCTGTCCTGGGACCTTGTGTATATAATTAATCTTCACAGAGATTCAGCCATGAATAATGCTGCACTTTCAAACTCTGTGAATGCTGTGGTGTGTGTCTCCACTGATAACACTGATCAGCAGAGGATGGTGCATTTTACAGTGGTGTTCAGTAATGAGATACCATTGTAGTTTTAATTAACCGTTTAAATTAGTTTTATTCATTATTTCTTGGCATCCAGCTGAAGCGAAGTGTTTTTTTTTTTGGTTACACTTTATTTTAAGGCGACATAGTTACAGTGTAATTATTCATTTAATTTACTATTGACTACTATTATATATTACTATGTACTTACTGTATATGGTTGGCGTTAGATTGCTGGGTAACACTTTAGTTTAAGTAACAATTCACACCATTTACTACTGGCTTATATGCCTATTATTATGATATTAATAATTGCCTATTATTAAGATATAGTTAATATAGATATTAACTGTTTATTAGCACTTATGAAGTATGATCTTATTCTGCATTCCTAATCCTATCCAATACCTAAACCCAACTACTACCTACTAACAATAACTAAGCAGCTAATTAGTAGATTATTGAGGTAAAAGTCTTAGTTCATGATTTTGTTAATAGCGTGAACTGTACATTAAAATAAAGTGTGACCGAATGCGGTTTAGGGTTAGTTACATGTAATTATGCATAATTTATTGTAATTACCTTCTTGCTGTGAGGTGACAATGCTAACCACTGAGCCACCATGTCACTGCTGTACAAGTATTGTTCATAATTACGTCATGTTAGTAAATACGTTAACTAATGAAACCTTATTGTGAGGTGTGACCACAATATTTGTCAGCTGTATCCAGCTACAGGCAATTGAGATCCACTGAAAGATGTCTTTGCTTTGTATTTCAGGTGAAAAACGTGTTTCCTCAGGAAGGTTTTGGCCGTCAGAAGCGAGGCTACAGAGATCTCCCAAACACTGACGTCAACATGAGCGACCCGCTTTTCACCAAACAGTGGTATCTTGTAAGTAATTACTGTTTCTAACGTCTTCATTTACCCTGACCTTTTACATCGCCCGCTGTTTGTTGTCGCCTGCTGATGACTTTTTCTCATTGACTGTCAACATGCCAAAATAAAGGGATATTTTCCTGATTTCTCCAGGGCTTATCGTGACAGGAGAACGCTCTTTAATTTAGTTTGTCAGTTATAAACACTCCACAGCAGGGTTTGGGTGAAGTGTAATATCTGCGTGACATTTATTTTCCACCTCCCTCATAACATCTAATTTTCTGTGCTGTTTGATTAGATAAACACAGGCCAGGCCGACGGGACCCCGGGGCTGGATCTGAATGTGGCTGAGGCCTGGAGTTTGGGTTTCACCGGGAAAGGAGTGACCATTGCCATTATGGATGATGGTACGGTAGTTTTGTTTTTATCATAATCTGAAAAATTGTACACTAAGAAACCAACTTTAAAAAAAACACTGTAATTGTCTGGTGTGAGGACAGAACCCAGACACAGATCAGCAATAAAAAAATAAACTTTATTAATTAAGAGCAAAAAAACTGGACACAGAGCCCAGGTAACAGCCTACAGGGCTGGAATAAACTAAAAAAACATGGTATGGCAATTAGTCATTTTAACAATGTCACGTTATGTCACGTAACAAAAAAAACGAATCAGCACAGAAACAAACAAAGCCCAAAACGAGGAGTGCAGGTGAGACAAATGAACAAAACGAACAGGTAACACGACAGGTGAGGTCTGACTAATAGACAAATGAGCACATGGGAATAGACACAAGCCATGTGCTAACACAAAACAAAGCACACAGACAATAAACAAGAACCAATGCGAAAGACAAACTGAACAAGCATGCAGCAGCAACAGGAACCTCAGACAAAAGTAAAATACCAAACAAACAGAGCAGACAAACAGACATGGAGCATGAACATCCGAATCCTGACACAAAACTGTAACCACAGTAGACCGGAGTGCCAGAATCCGAATGCCATGCCCCTCCCACACACACACACACACACACACACGCGCACACACAAATAACAGACATGAGTTTACAGCTCAAGATAACTCGACACTGTGCACTCACAAGAACACAGAAAAGAGTACATGGTTCAAGCAAACTCAAACCAATGCACTCAAGAAAACAAAACAAACAAGAGAGTGTCAGAGTTCTGTCACAAAGCTAAGAATTAAATAAACATAAGACAGAACCCTGAAAGCAATCTGTTACAGCTAAAATGTGTAGTTTTTCCTATGTTTAATTCAATTGAATCTAAATCCAAAATATTTCATGTGGTCAAGAAAAAAAGTTCCATTCACACAAAGTAAAAATATTGTTTACTAGATAGACCATTAGTTATTTCATTTACTTTGGTAGAATGTACATTTTTATTTTGAATTTATCCTTTTTAACCCTTACAGCAAAGTATAGTTTTGCTTCGGACTCTCTCAGAAATAAATCAATGTACAAAAGCTGTCACTGGGGCTGTACCTTTTTAAAAGAGGTGAACGGTGCGAATAATACTTACGCTTTTACCTGTGAAGACTTTAGTTTTGGTTTTTATTTGAATTTAAATGAACGAAAAGTAAAACAATATTCACCAAAATAATATCTCTTGCATTTCTGAGCAATAATGTACCATTTATGACATCTCTTGGCAGGTATCGATTATCTGCATCCAGATCTCACCTCAAATTACGTAAGTACTTGTTTTTTTCCCTATTAAATGTTGAATTTGAATGCTCCAGAAAACAGTCCCACATTTTTTTCCAAAAGTCTTTGGTGATGTCCTGACATTGAACAGGATTTTGGACAACAAAATTTGGGGATGGCAAAATTTGGGGCGGCACGGTGGCTCAGTGGTTAGCACTGTGGCCTCACAGCAAGAAGGTCTCTGGTTCGAGTCCTGGCTGAGTCAGTTGGCAATTCTGTGTGGAGTTTGCATGTTCTCCCCGTGTCCAAACACATGCACTATAGGGGAATTGATGAACTAAATTGGCCGTAGTGTATGAGTGTGTGTATGTGCGTATGGGTGTTTCCCCATACTGGGTTGCAGCTTGAAGGGCATCCGCTGTGTAAAACATATGCTGGAATAGGGACTAAGCTGAAGGAAAATTAATGAATGAATATGAAAAATTGTCAGGTTTTGAGTTCCTCTGATTGGATGATTGTGCTGCATGTTCAAGCTACTTATTAAAAATTAGCCAAAACAACGCAATTCTTGAGATTTTTTTGGGACAACTTAATAGTTTTATGTTCAATCCACTTGAATTCGTTAAGTTAACATAATCGATTTGTGTTGGGACAACAGTGCCCTCATCTGTATCTCAGCTAGTGCAGATTGTTTATCCGGCTGTTTAATGGTAATGTTTCCATCTGAATCATGAGCTCCTTTGTGACCAAACACTGCAATGTCTTCCATTTCTGAATCTAATTAATGTTTAATGTTCCTGCGGCTTATGAAGCAGTATATCAAGTACACTACACTGAAAAAAAAAAAAAAGATTCATTGGATTTACTACATTTTTTTAAAGGTAAGCGGTTGCAAACAATTTATATGGGCTGAATTTAAATTATATTTACTTAATTTGTTTGTTTAAATTCAGCCCATATCAATAGTTTGCAACCACTTACCTTAAAAAAAAAAAAAATGTAGTAAATCCAGTGAATAATTTTTTTTCAGTGTACATCTAGTGTATATCAATGATCCCTGTATTACTGTAATGGGCTGCAAAGATAGGGGGTGTGTCTCAATCAGCACACTTGTTCACTAGTCAGTGCACTGATCTGGGCGCCAGCTATTTATAGTGCTGTCTCAATTGCAAACTTGCACTGAAATGTTCGCTCCCTCAAAAGTCCCACAATGCACTGTGAAAATCAGGCCGCATCGATACGCACTATACACTGTAAAAAATATCC
>CAIGQV010019624.1:4618636-4632719 GCA_903798115.1 Danio jaintianensis | reverse complement strand
TGTGTGTGTGTGTGTGTGTGTGTGTGTGTGTGTGTATTTGCATGTGTATGTTTTTGTTTGTGTGTGTTTGTGTTTCCGTTTGTTTATTTGTGCGTTTGTTTTTGTTTGTTTGTGTGTGTTTCTGTGTGTGTTTGTGTTTCTGTTTG
This sequence comes from Danio jaintianensis, assembly GCA_903798115.1. NCBI lineage: Eukaryota > Metazoa > Chordata > Actinopteri > Cypriniformes > Danionidae > Danio > Danio jaintianensis. The sequence goes on along the minus strand of CAIGQV010019624.1, from coordinate 4,632,573 downwards.
TTTGTTTGTTTGTTTGTTTGTGTGTGTTTGTGTTTCTGTTTGAGTATGTGTGTGTTTGTGTTTTTGTTTGTTTGTGTATTTCTGTTTGTTTGGATGTTTCTATGTGTGTATTTGTTTGTGTTTCTGTTTGCACGCCTGTCTATTGAATCCTCACAGGCAGATCAGTGGGTCTTTTGTCATCTGGTCTTGATATTCCACAATGCAGAATCTTCTTGTGTCTGCTGCTGTCAGCTTTCACTCTGATCTGCAGAAATGTGTGGAAACATCACAGCTGAACTGACAGCATTTAACACAGAGAGAGAGAGAGAGCGAGAGCAAATGAACACATTTAAAGCACTTTAACAGATCAACATCAATGCCTCAGTAAACGGCTGCACTAGAGCTCTTTACTCAGCTTTAATAACAGCCTAAATAAATGATGCTGATTGTGTGTGTTAATGGCCAGACTGCAGATCGGAATATTGCAGATGTCCTAAGTAATTCTGAAAATAGCTAATTGTTTATGTTGTACACAGCCATATTTAAAGATGCATTTGCATTCAGTAAGCACAGTTATGATCTCTTCTAAGGATGCTTTCACATCTGTAGTATCCCAGCAGATCTTTAGTTCTATTTTGGTTGCGACATCAGGTGACCAAAATTTAGCGTCAATTTGCTGTCTAATCTAGTGTTGATATTTGGTTGGTTTTAGGCTGTGGAATTAATAAACTAAAATCCAACATCATTTTAACGTCATATGACGACATCCATTCACCGTCAAAGTCTAACATCAGAAGACGTTTATCTTTGGTTGGTTTTATGTTATGTAATTACCTACCTAAAATTTAACGTCACTGTAATGTCATAGGGCGACACGGTGGCTCAGTGGTTAGTACTGTCGCCTCGTTCGAGTCCTAGCTGGGTCAGTTGGTGTTTCTGTGTGGAGTTTGCATGTTCTGCCCATGTTGGCGTGGGTTTCCTCCGGGTGCTCCGGTTTCCACCACACAGTCCAAACACATGCGCTATAGGGGAGTTGATTAACTAAAACTAAAAGTGTATGAGTGTGTGTGTGTGTGGTCGTTTCCCAGTACTGGGTTGCAGCTGGAAGGGTATCTGCTGTGTAAAACATATGCTGGCAGTTCATTCCGCTATGGCGACCTCTGATGAATAAATGGACTAAGCCGATGGACAATGAATGAATAAAATTCAATGTCACTTTAATATCATAATATGACGTCCAAATAATGTCAAAATCGAACATCATTAGCTGTTGATCTTTGGTTGATTTTATGTTGTGTTATGAACTAACTAAAATTCATCTTGACGTTGAAGTCTGACCTCAAATTGACGTTGGGTTCTGACGTCGACACAATATTCATATACAACCAAAATGCAAAGTTAGTCTGATGTTGGAGTCCAACTTCAATTTTACGTCTGTTAAAGGTTAAAAGAGATACACTGTAGCCTGAAAACATTATGCTTTGAACTAACTTAGTCTCTATGCTTAGTTTCTATTTCAGAGGTCGTCACAGCGGAATGAACCGCCAACTATTCCAGCATATGTTTTCAGAGTGGATGCCCTTCCAGCTGCAACCCAGTACTAGGAAACACCCATACACACTCATTCACACACACACTCATACACTACGGCCAATTTAGTTCATCAATTCCCCTATAGTGCATGTGTTTGGACTGTGGGGGAAACCGGAGCACCCGGAGGAAACCCACGCCAACACGGGGAGAACATGCAAACTCCACACAAAAACGCCAACTGACCCAGCCGGGACGCGAAACAGCTACCTTCTTGCTGTGAGGCCACGATAAACACTGAGCCACTGTCTCGCCTTGAACAGAATCTCAGAGTATATTTTGTCGCAACAACAATAACAAATGTCTGCCCTTATTCATTTCCTTTCAGGATTCATAAATTATTTGCTGGTGCAATTCATTTAATTTGTTTTGACACCCAATTATATTTTGCATATCTGAAAAAGCTGCACACATCGACGTGATATATTGAGTTTTGTGTCCTGCTTAACGCTGTTACTAGGAAACTGGGAAACTAACTCTCTGGGTAAAAGTGAACGATGTCTGTTTGCTCGAACACTTTCAGACTTAACAATAGTATTTTTCCGGCATTCATCACAGAACTAATTAGCAGACTTGGCTGGTTTCTAAATGGTTAGGTGATAAATCATTGTTAAATTAATATTACAGGTTCAATACAAGTTAAGCTCAATGCACATGCAGGAAAATGTTGATCACAACAAAAACTAAAATCGACCTGTCCTTCCTTTTAAAAAAAAAGAAGCTTACATTGGAGAAGGTCAGTGCACTGTAAAACCCAAAAAGTTAAGGCAACTCAAACCATTTGAGGAAACCGATTGCAACAAACCATTTAAGTTCAACAACTAATCCTAATGAGTACTGTGAACTTAATCTATTTGAGTAAATGAAGCAATTTGAGCACAGTAAAACCCAATAAATGAAGAGAACTCAAACCAACTGAGTACTATAAAACCCAATAAGTTAAGGCAACTCAAACCGTTTGAGGAAACCGATTGCTACAAACCATTTGAGTTAAAAAAAAAAAAAACTAATCTATATGAGTACTGTGAACTTACTCCATTTAAGTTGAAGTAATGAGGTATTTAACTCATTACCTTCAACACTGAGTTCAAAATTTTCAAATGAGTAGAATTAACTTTCAGTAAATTGAGTTAACTACACTCATTTCATTCGATAAAGTGGACTGTTGGGTTGTACAGTGTGGGGTAAGCAAAATAATCTTGTTTTTCATTTTGAAATCTAATTATTTTGCTTGTTTTAATGAAAAACTCACTTAATTTTGACTCTTTATTTCTGAAAACAGCACAATATATTGTGCTTGACTAAAAAATGCTTCTTGATTTAAGTGTTTTTAGATATTTGGACTAGAAACAAGACAAAAACTCTCAGTAAGTAAAGCATTTTTTTAACTTAATATTCATATAATGAGGGCGGCACGGTGGCTCAGTGGTTAGCACTGTGGCCTCTCAGTAAGAAGGTAGCTGGTTCGCGTCCCGGCTGGGTCAGTTGGCGTTTCTGTGTGGAGTTTGCACGTTCTCCCCGTGTTGGCGTGGGTTTCCTCCGGGTGCTCCGGTTTCCCCCACAGTCCAAACACATGCGCTATAGGGGAATTGATGAACTAAATTGGCCGTAGTGTATGAGTGTGTGTGTGAATGAGTGTGTATGGGTGTTTCCTAGTACTGGGTTGCAGCTGGAAGGGCATCCGCTGTGTAAAACATATGCTGGAATAGTTGGCGGTTCATTCCGCTGTGGTAACCCCTGATGAATAAGGGACTAAGCCGAAAAGAAAATGAACGAATGAATTTATATAATGACATACAGTAGTGAAGAGAACAGAAATGTTAAATGTCATAGATGAGTAGTCCGTTGTTTTGTAATTCCATTTGGGTAAAATGAAATGAGAAAGATGGCAGCATCATACTGCACCATTGTTTAATGCAGAGATTGAATCTAATAGTAAAATCTATGGATTTTAGTCATCTTGGTTGCATTATATGACAATAGTGACAGGTTTCTTTCTTATTTTAACATCTGGCTACGTTATAGATATTAATGTGAATACTTTTTTGCTTTAAAGAAGAATGTCTGAAATACAAATAACATTAACGATAGGAAGAACATATCTGCTTTCTATTTACTTAAAAAAGCATAACCTGTATATCAAACCTACTTCTGGCTTTATACAAATTGTCGACATCTAACAAAATGAAAAATTTAATACTTATTGATTTATAGACATGCAAACCGTGGACAAAGCTAACAATAGATTTCAATAATGCATCAAAACATCTGTGCAAGTTCAATTTGACGAAACCTTACATTTAGTGACACAAAACACACAAATAATGTTATATGTTACAATAATAAGTTGGCAAAAATCCTGTAAATTTATTACTATGTTTCAAACATTTCCCAAATGATGTTTAACAGATTCAGGAATTTTTCACAGTATTTCCTATAATATTTTTTCTTCCGGAGAAAGTCTTATTTGTTTTATTTCGGCTAGAATAAAAGGAGTTTAAAATTTTTTTAAAGCCATTTTAAGGTCAATATTATTCGCCCCCTTCAGCAATATTAGTTTTGGATTGTCTCAAGAACAAACCATCGTTATACAATGACTTGCCTAATTACCCTAACTTTACCCTAATTAACCTAGTTAAGCCTTTAAATGTCACTTTAAGCTGAATACTAGTGTCTTGAAGAATATCTAGTCTAATATTATGTGCTGTCATCATGGCAAAGAGAAAAGAAATCAGTTATTAGAAATGAGTTATTAAAACTATTATGCTTAAAACCTGTGTTAAAAAAAATCTGCTCTCCGTTAAACAGAAACTGCAAAAATATATACAGGAGGGCTCATAATTCTGACTTCAACTGTATATCCCAATCATTATTTGTAATGCCACTAAGACCTAACCTGATATGACATATTTTGACTTCATCTTTTCATGCATTCCCAAAGTTACTCCAGCAACGAGCGTCATTTTCAGTGCATTTTTCTATTTTTAGCCTGATCATTTCTCTGTGTGTCTGCCGCTGGCCTCTGGAGGTAGTTGATCTGTGATCTGACCCTGTAATCGTAATGCCTGTTGACATTTTAGCACTCGCCCACTGGGTTACTGAGCCTCCGCTGGGTCACACCGTCTGCACCCGTCCTCAGACTGCACAGTAATACACACAATCTGCCTGCTTTTACACAGCAACACACTGTTTCTTACTTAGCGTTTTTGTCTGGTTTCTAGTCCAAATGTCTAAAAATTCTTAAATGAAGAAGCATTTTCTGGACAAGCAGAACATATTTGTCTTGTTTTCAGAAATAATGAGTCAAAATGAAGTGAGTTTTTCCTTAAAACAAGCAAAATAATCTGCCAATGGAGGAAGCAAGACAATCTAGTTTTTGCAGTGCATTAGTTAATGTTAGTTCATGTATAATTAATAGAATGGTCATTTGATGCTCATGCAGTAATCATGAATAAATGTTTAGTTTTTCATGAGTTATACATTAACTTATGATTTTTTGTGCATTAGTTAAGCATTAATTAATGCATTATAATACACTCATATCATACATTTGCACTATGTTGATATATCGACGATATATGTATATATATGGTCACACTTATTTTAATGTACAATTCACACTATTAACCAACAATCATCTAAGACCTTTAGGTAAATAAACTACTAATTAGCTGCTTATAAATAGTAGTAAAAAGGTAGTAGTTGGGTTTAGGTGTTTGATATAGGGATGTAAAATAAGATCATACTTTATAAGTGCTAATAAACAGTTCATATCTTAATAATAGACAGATAATAAGCTAGTATTAAATGGTGTGAATTAATTACTTAAACTAAAGTGTCACCATATAAGAGAGTTCTGCTGCTAGTAAAGCTTTTGATTTATTTTAAAAAAAGCCACCTTCATCATGTATATAGCCAGCAGGATAAACAATATGTTTTCCAGCTCAGTCAGACAATGTTTAAAGTAAGATATATATGTGCTTAGTGCAATAAAAAATAAAGAAATGCCAAAAATACTGTCAAAGGAGAGCCAAGCTGAACAAATCTGCCATATAGATAAAGTTAGTGTACAAATCTGCTTCTCTATGTGTGTGATGCTCTGTGCAAAGCCTAAAAAATGTTACGCATATATGCTAATGTTCGGATTCTGTCACGGCAGGGTTGCAGAAATACAAAAACAGGGGAGTTGATTTAGTTTTTAGCAGGATAAACTAAGAGGAACCAAAACAGAGGAGCAACTACAAATGAAACTATTCATTTATTCATTTTCCTTCAGCTTAGTCCCTTTATTCATCAGGGGTCGCCACAGCGGAATGAACCGCCGACTATTCCAGCATATGTTTTACGCAGCGGATGCCCTTCCAGCTGCAACCCAGTACTGGGAAACACCCATACACACTTATTCACACACACACACACACACACACACACACACACACACACACACACACTTATACTCTACGGCCAATTTAGTTCTGTCACCTCACAGCAAGAAGGTCGCTGGTTTGAGTCCCGGCTGGGCCAGTTGGTGTTTCTGTGTGGAGTTTGCATGTTCTCCCCGTGTTGGCGTGGGTTTCCTCCGGGTGCTCCGGTTTCCCCCACAGTCCAAACACATGCGCTATAGGGGAATTGATGAACTAAATTGGCTGTAGTGTATGAGTGTGAATGTGTGTGTAAATGAGTGTGTATGGGTGTTTCCCAGTGATGGGTTGCAGCTGGAAGGGCATCCACTGTGTAAAACATATGCTGGATAAGTTGGCGGCTCATTCCACTGATGAATAAAGGGACTAAGCCGAAGGAAAATTAATAACAAATAATATATAGAGAGAAATAAGTCTGTAAAGTAACAGAAGAAGTGTAATATACAACACCAACCCAGACAATATAGCACTTTACACTATTAAAGATGTTCATAAAAGTCACTTTTTTCACACTTTTCAAGGTTATAAGTTTCTTGGGGGAAAGATCAAGATCCCATAATGCAATTCAAAAGCATAAATAAGCGGGGAAAAATAAAAACATGAATCAGTAAATACGGAATACTGCTCATTTACAGATATTTTTTACAGTGTATCACAGGTTAAAAGCTCATGCTAGCCTGTGATTTTCTCCCTCATTGGAGTTTTCTCGCCACATGAGCTCCAGATTCCCTCGGCTGGATCTGACGCTTCGATGCCTTTCTAGCAACAGGAATCTATCGAGCGTTTGTGTCACCACACATTTTTGCTTTAATTTATGCACTCGTGCTCATTGTATTGAATCTTTCCGACAGAAAATCTGCAAAATTGCAATTCATTTAGATTTGTTTTCCTTTTACTTATTTTAATAAACTTATTTGACTTTATTCCGTTTGATCATAATTTTCTTTGATTCATTGATACACTTTTTATATTTCTAAACTAAATTTATGTATCTAAAATGGGTGCATCTCAATCAGCAGCCTTGTTCACTACTTAGTGCACTAATCAGGGCGTCAGACATTTTTCAGCCGTAAGTATAATAATCTTATGTGCAAAGGAAAAACTAGATTGTTATATTAAAAACTCACTTCATTTTGACTCATTATTTCTGAAAACAAGACAATATGTTCTGCTTGTCCAGAACATGCTTCTTGATTTAAGAATATTTGGACTAGAAAGAAGACCAAAACTCTAAGTAAGAAGCATTTTCTGCAGTGTTGACCATTATTTTAAAGCGTTACAGGGTATGGATGTGATTCAGCAGTTGTCTAATCTCTAATAGCAGTGTGAAGGAGATCACACTCTCAGAAAAAAAGGTACGCGAGCTGTCACTGGGGTGGTACCTTTTCAAAAGGTTAAAATTTGTACCTAAAAGGTCCATATTAATACCTCAAGGGTACATACTAGTACCTAAAAAGTACAAAAGTGTTCCTCTTAAAAAAAATTGGTACTAACATATACTTTTGAGGTACCAATATGGACCCTTTAAGTACAAATGTGTACCTTTTGAAAAGGTACCACCCCAGTGACAGCTCGCATACCTTTATTTCTGAGAGTGCATGAAAGAACAATACGGTGCTGATATTCACAGATCAACTTTTCATTGCTTGTAAAAACATGGTTGTGCTCATCATACAGTCCTGATATAAACGTCTAAAGTTTGTCACTTGACTCCGCCTAAATGGATCAAGGATTATTTTCTCGTCACCTCATACTTCAGTTTCTCATCAAATCTTCTGACCAATCAAATGCTCTCCAGTGTTCCCGTCCCTTCTTCTCATTAGCTTTTCATTTAATGCGCTTCAGTTCAGCCACTCTCACTGGCATAGCGGTGAGAAAACAAAACACTATTGGCTGTGTTTTTTTTAAAAGGGGAGGAGCTACTCTATGCCCCACCCTGTGTTCATGTTTCGGTTGAGATTACGTCAAACATTGAATAAAAAATGCACATTTCAAAGCACTTCAGGAGACCTTTAATGTGTAGTGGTCTCTGCAACTCTCACATGGTCACCCACTGAAGCTAAGCAGGGCTGTGCCACATGACCATATGGGAAAGCTAGGTTGCTGCCAGAAGTGGTGTTAGTGAGACCAGCAGGGGGCGCTCAACTTGCGGTCTGTGTGGGTCCTAACGCCCCAGTATAGTGAAGGGGACTCTATACTGCTCAGTGAGTGCCATCTCCTGACTCTCTGTGGTCGTTAAAAACCCGACATCCTGGCCAAATTTGTCCACTGGCCTCTGTCCATCATGCCCTCCTAACCATCCCCATATCATAATTGGCTTCATCACTGTCTCCTCTCCACCAATCAGCTGGTGTGTGGTGCGCAATATGGCTGCCGTAGCGTCATCCAGGTAGATGTGGTGGATGAGGAGATTCTCCCCAAAAATGTGTAAAGTGCTTTGAGTGTCTAGAAAAGCGCTATATAAATGTAAGGAATTATTATTATTATTATTATTATTATTATTATTATTACAACAAATTTTTAATAACTGATTTCTTTTCTCTTTGCCATGATGACAGCACATAATATTAGACTAGATATTCTTCAAGACACTAGTATTCAGCTTAAAGTGACATTTAAAGGCTTAACTAGGTTAATTAGGGTAAAGTTAGGGTAATTAGGCAAGTCATTGTGTAACAGGGGTTTGTTCTTGAGACAATCCAAACTAATATTGCTGAAGGGGGCGAATAATATTGACCTTAAAAAAAATTTAAACTGCTTTTATTCAAGCCGAATTAAAACAAATAAGACTTTCTCCAGAAGAAAAAATATTAGAGGAAATACTGTGAAAAATTCCTGAATCTGATAAACATCATTTGGTAAATATATTTGAAGAAGAAAACAAAATTCACATTCAAATTCAACTGTATACAGTATGATTATATACAGTATAATAAGTATTCACATAGTAATTTTCCATGTGTACAGCTGCTATATTTGTCTGTATTGTAACGCCTCTCTTATGGACTCTTGAGTTTAGAGAGCGCATCACTGCTGCTCATGAACAGGCATTGGGAGGAATTGCACACATTCACGTCCAGCACAGTGAACAGAGACGTGGAATAAACACATCAGTGCTGGAAATCTGGAGACTTTCACATCTGCCACAAGAGGGAGAGAGAAGATGAAGATTCTGCACAGAAAATGAGAGTCTGAAAGAGACCGACGCACCGCAGCGGACACAATGACTCTCAATCACACAGCCTCAAAGTCGGTAAGCTAGTCTAAACTTCATATTATACCTAGCAGATAATGTCACACACTGAAAAAAAATGATTCATTGGATTTTCTACATTTGTTTTTAAGGTAAGTAGTTGCAAACCATTTATATAGGCTGAATTTACGCAAACAAATTAAGTCAAGCATTACTCAATTTAATTTGTTTGATTAAATTCAGCCCATATTAATTGTTTAGTACTAAAAAAAAAATAGTAATAATTTTTTTTCAGTGCATAATGTTTCATCTGTCAGATTGTAGTATATTAGTACTAGTATTTACACTTTGTTATTGTATATGTCATACTAACTACTGTATATGACTGTAATATACTTCAGTATTTACTACAGTATAATAGGATTGTAGTATATTACAATATTTACATCTTACTGCACCATACTGTAGTAGACTGCAAACAAATGCTCAATATAATGTGTTTGTCTTGTTTCTAGTCCAAATATCTACGAATGACTTAAATCAAGAAGCATTTTCTAGACGAGCAAAAACAGATTGTCTTGTTTTCAGAAATAATATGTCAAAATTTAAGTGATGTTTTCCTTAAATTGTGATTACGTGATTATTTTGCTTAGCCCATTGGCAGATTATTTTGCTGTTTCTGAAATTTCTGAAAACAAGACACTATTTTTTACTTGTAAATGCTTCTTGATTTACAAATCTTTCGATTTTTGGACTAGAAACAAGACAAAACTCTTAGCAAGAAAAGCATTTTTGCAGTGTATTGACTATATAGTGAATTGATAAACTGTACAGTAGTGAATACTGTAGTATACTGTTGTAAACTAGTATTTACTATAGTATTTAATTTGTTATAGTATTTACACTTCCTTATTGCACGTGTCATACTACCCATACAACAAGCACAAGGCAAACTGTATGTATAGAGCACAATTTGACACAACCATAGTTGATCCAATTAGTATAAAACATTTAAGAGAAAAATAATAAATGTATAAACTGAAATACAGGTATAACATAACATGCATGCATCACTTAAAGTCTAGAGAGTAAAAAGTCTTTAAAATAGATGTAAAAGCATCCAATGATTAGTAAATGTTGAACTGTGATTAATAAATGCTGTACTAGTATTGTTCATTATTAGTTCGTGTTAGTAAATGCATTAACTAATGGAGTCTTCTTGTAAAGTCTGAAGCTAATATTTACATGCAACTAAACTCAAACTAAACCCATATTTTAACCCTAACCATATAATAAGTTCATGTAATTAATTAAGATTATTCAGTAGTCACATTAGTAGTTTGACTGTAAGAAGGACACATTAAAATAAAGTGTAACTTGATCTAATTGAATTAAGTAAAAGGTTGGCAGATGGAACTATTAATTATTTCAGGAAAGCATAAACTAGTTGTTATTAGTTTTGTAAACAGCTGTCACACTGCATAGTATTACTTTATATACAGTTCAAAAACACGGGTCCAGCTCAAAGTATTGTGTCTTAAACAAATCAGGTTATAGAACTCTGGTAGTTCCAGTGTTTAGGGTGGTTCACGCTATAAAGACTATAAAGATAGAGTTGTAAAAATCCTAAGAATTTAATGAAATATAAAATTGTCATGCAATATAAAGCTACAGAGAAGTCTGCTTGATGGTAAGCCGTCTTTTCAAACATAATTTTAAGACGATAACTATCTTGGAAATAATTGGTTATAGCATGGAAAACGGTGATAAAAATAGATGGAATCGATGGAAGCCAGGCTTGTGAGTTGAAATATAAAAATAAAAGTACATCAGGTATCCAGTAATGTTTCGCTAAATTGACTGTTTGGTTATTAGATAGATTACACGAGCTGGATTCACTGGTCAGATGCGCTAGAAACAGCACACTGTGGACACCTTCTGGGTAATGCAAAAAGAAAAGCATAAACTAAAACTAAACAGATCGCTATTGTTAGTCTGTATGGATGCAAATATAATTATATTTATATTTATCTTTATCGTTATCTTGATATTTATCGTGCTTGGTCTGAACGGCTTTTAAAATAACTCTTTTTGAAGTCAATATTGTGATAATACAATATACTGTGATAAAAGCTTCAGCAATTACTTGCAAAAAGAACATTTGGTACTATCGTAAGTCTTATTTTTACAACATCACAGTATTGATCTTATTCTTCACCTACGAGCGGGTGCGTTCATTGGAAACTTTTTGGCTCGAGACTTCCGGTCTCATTGACTTCCATTGATTTTTAGACATTAAAAACAGCTGGTTATAATGCTTGATGTTGCAAACTGATTTTTCATTATTATATTATACTTTTTATGCATATTCATGAACACATTCATTTGTAGAGCAAGAAGTTTGACCATTTTCTGCCATTTATTATTCATTTCTCCCATAAAAAACTGTATCGGAAGTTCTAAAACAACCGCAAAAACGAGCAGACTTCCCCATCGCAAAATAAGGTCAATTTTCCAGTTATCCTGAAATAACATCAGGGTTTGTTTTGTGTTTTATGCACGGCTTCCTACCAAACATGGACTCTTCTAAATTAATCTGAAAAGACATGAAGTATCATGGATCATGATGAGCATTGACCGCTAGATCAACACTTCACAGCTTCAGTACCAGCGTTGGGTGAGTTACTTGTCATTGAATCAGATTAGACCATTAGCATCTCACTCAAAAACGACCAAAGAGTTTTTACAATTTTCATATTTAAATATTCATTCATTCATTCATTCATTTTCTTTTCGGCTTAGTCCCTTTATTAATCTGGGGTCGCCACAGCGGGATGAACCGCCAACTTATCCAGCATATGTTTTACGCAGCGGATGCCCTTCCAGCTGCAACCCATCACTGGGAAAATATTTAAATATTCACTTCTATATTTACACTAAGGCTGACGAAAAAATATATATACTATTTTATTGATTTTATGCAGCACTTTTAGCTTAGCTTAGCATATATCATTGAATCGAATTAGACCATTAGCATCTCACTCAAGAAAATGTAAAAAAAATAAACTTTTCTCTTTCTATAGGTCTCCGCACTCAATGTAACTAACAATATCAAGCTTTAAATAGGAAAATGATCAAAACTCTTTTCATGAGCGTGACGCTAATGGTTTAATCAGATTCAATGATCTATGCTAAGCTAAGCTAAAAGTGCTATAAATTGGCTGAATGGATTCAAAACTCAACTGTTTAACTTGAGTTATAAAATAAGCGGGGGAAAAAAGTGGTGTTTCTTTAATTACAGTAACTAATTACTTTGCATCTCACAGAAACAGCCATGCAGGACGCCAATATCAGCCACGTGGCAGCGGTATACGTGAGTCCTCACAGTCCCGTTCCCGTTCTGGACGTCCACAACTCCTACACAGACTTTTACGACATGATGGACTACGGGGTCCCGGCGGACGAGATGCCGGACACCACGCAGGGCCTGGCCTACTTTGTGGCCACCATCGTCATCGGTGTGGTTCTGGTCTGCATTATGCTGGTGTGCGGATTCGGAAACTTTGTGTTTATCGCCACTCTGGCCCGATATAAGAAGCTCAGAAACCTGACCAATCTACTGATCGCCAACCTGGCCGTGTCAGACTTCATCGTGGCCGTGGTCTGCTGCCCGTTCCTGGTGGATTATTATGTGGTCAAGCAGCTGTCGTGGGATCATGGGAAGGTTTTGTGCGCCTCTGTTAATTACCTCAGGACTGTGTCTCTGTACGTGTCCACCAACGCCTTACTGGCCATCGCTGTCGACAGGTCAGTGGGATTTACATACTGTATACTAAAAATAAACGTTTGCATTTGCATTTACTACAGTTAGTAATAAGAGAAAGTTATTAGCTCTCCTGTGAAATCCTGTGTATTATATATATATCCCAACACATTTTTAAACATTCATTCATTTTCCTTTGGCTTAGTCCCTTTATTCAATAGGGGTCACCACAGCGGAATGAACCGCCAACTTATCCAGCATATGTTTTACACAGCGGATGCCCTTCCAGCCGCAACCCTGTACTGGGAAACACCCATACACACTCATTCACACACACACTCATACACTACGGCCTATTTAGTTCATCAATTCCCCTATTGCGCATGTGTTTGGACTGCGGGGGAAACCGGAGCACCCGGAGGAAACCCACGCCAACACGGAGAGAACATGCAAACTCCACACAGAAACGCCAACTGACCCAGCCGTGACTCGAACCAGCAACCTTCTTGCTGTGAGGCCACAGTGCTAACCACTGAGCCACTGTGCCACCGTAATTATAACTTAAATGGTCAAAATTATAATGCATATTAAACTATAAATGTTGTTATGATCATCCAAACAGTGGCATGGCAAATGCACATTTTATGCACAATTAAATTAAATTCAATAATCATTTTTATTATTAAAAGATAAACGCAGGCTTCATAGAAAACGTTCATCAGCTTTGAAAACATCTCATCCATTCAGAACATTCAGAGTTATGTTGTGTGTGTGTTTTTTTTCCTACCCCGACCCATTTCACTGCTAATGGTGGCAAAAGAAAGGCTGTCTGGAATATTTCCTTAATGGCATATGCAAATCCCTCGGGACCTCAAACACAAAATGTCTTTATGCAGGTATTTTGAACATATTTTCCTGTGAATGTATTACAGGTGGCTTGAGGAAATAATAATAATAATAATAATAATAATAATAATAATAATAATAATAA
>CAIGQV010019624.1:4573628-4591119 GCA_903798115.1 Danio jaintianensis | reverse complement strand
TTGGTTGCATGTTTGTTTGTTTGTTTGTTTGTTTGTTTGCTTTCTTGCTTGTTTGTTTGTATGTTTGTTTGGTTGCATGTTTGTTTGTTTGTTTGTTTGTATGTTTGCTTGGCTGCATGTTTGTTTGTTTGCTTTCTTGCTTGCTTGCTTGTTTGTTTAATTGTATGTTTGTTTGGTTGCATGTTTGTTTTCTTGTTTGTTTGTTTTCTTGCTTGTTTGTTTTCTTGTTTGTTTGTTTGCTTGGTTGTTTGTGTGCTTGTTTATGTTTGTTTGTTTGTTTGCATGTTCGTTTGCTTGCCAATATGCCAATGGGGTAAGGTAAATAATATTATTTCAAAGTGAAAACAAGATTATTTCGCTTACCCCAATGGCTGTTTATTTTGCTTGTTTTAAGGAAAAACCAACTTAATTTTCACATATTACATATTACTAAAAACAAGACAATATTTTTTGCTTTTCTAGAAAAAGCTTTGCTATTTGGCTATTTGGACTACAACACAATCGCTCTTATTAAGAAAAGCATTTTTTTGCAGTGTACTTGATTGTAATTGTGTCAAAAGAGAATGTTATTCAGTTGAACTAATTTAGGCATGTGTAAAAGCACCGTTAGAGATTGATCTATCCATGCCAAACACACTGCAGTCACAGTCCACTTATAATCAGAATAAAAATGAAGCGATGCTTGCGTTTAATCTCCATCTAAAAAAAATCAAGGGTTTCCTCTTCTTTGCACATACACATTTCCACAAGCATGTTGCCACGGTAACAACTTCAAAACCAGCTCGTATGATTTCCATACAGAAAAATTGATTTGATGCAGAATGATGATGCCAATTTTGTATGTAAGCACCGACAGACATGAAATGATCTCAACAATCAGTTAAATTAAAGCATCAGAAATGCTTGTGTCACGTGGAAAATTGCAACTTTGATGTGTAAAGGCTTTCATCAGTGGTGGGCTGGAAACTGAATTTGTATCAGGATCTGACAGAACGGCCTAACAAATGTTAGATGATCTGAATAAATATGAATTGTAATGTTGTTTTTATAGGTAAGAGAATAAAGAATGAAAGCTCACTATTAGCATAAATCACTGCAGAAATGCACTGGTCTTTTCTTACTTAGAGTTTCTGGCTTGTTGCTAGTCCAAATATCAAAAAATTCTTAAATCAAGAAGCAAAAGTGTCATTTTTTAAAAAGACTTTCTGTTCATAAAAAAAAAAAAAAATCACCACAAATAACTGCATAAGCATTAACTAAGACTTTTGATACATTATGGTGAGATTTTATTTGACTGATATTCATTTCCACTGACATGCATTTATTTTGAATGCTTCTGTTCTGTGTGGTTTGGTCCTTGAAATGCTCGCTGTAAGTTTGTAAAAGCTTTCAGTCAAGGTTATCTCAATATTCCCTGAGCTCTGGCATAATTAATGACATCTCTTATGATACAGCTTAATTTATATGCGCACAACCACACGCACACACATAAAGTTTCTGACCCATGGTATATGCCAGCACTATACTGTACTTATAAATTTCACTCTTTAATAAATGATACAGGTGACACGGTGGCTCAGTGGTTAACACTGTCGCCACACAGCAAGAAGGTCGCTGGTTCAAGTCCCAGCTGGGTCAGTTGGCATTTCTGTGTGGAGTTTGCATGTTCTCCCCGTGTTGGCGTGGGTTTCCTCCGGGTGCTCCGGTTTCCCCCACAGTCCAAACACATGCGCTATAGGGGAATTGATTAACTGAATTGGCCGTAGTGTATGAGTGTGGATGAGAGTGTATGGATGTTTCCCAGTACTGGGTTGCAGCTGGAAGGACATCCGCTACATAAAACATATGCTGGATAAGTTGGCGGTTCATTCCTCTGTGGTGACCCCTGATGAATAAAGGGACTAACCGAAGGAAAATGAATGAATTTCAAGGGTCTTTCCTAAGTGACAAGTTTTTGTCTTGCATTTGTTCTGATTTGCTTGTTAATTTCAGTCTGTTGTGAATATACTGGTTGTCCAATCAGATTGTGTGGCATTTTTTTCTGAACAATTGCTGCGTCCCAATTCATATACTTATACTACATCCTAAAAGTATGTACTTTTTTGTGAAGTAAAATACATCATTTTGAGTGTGTAACAGAAGATATACCAGCTTTGGGACACACTACTTCTCATTAGCATACCGTTATGTTGTTTAGTTACATCCCGTCAATCATCTCGACACATCCACATTTCTTTCATATTTAATTATTAATTAATTAATTATTTCCACCTGGGGATACTCATCCCGAGGCCCCCAGAGACTATGCAGCGCCACTAATGCAATCCAAGACCTGTGAAGAGATGATCCCAAGGTTTCCATAATCCCGGACCAGGCCGTATCCTGAGCAGCTGCTGTGGTGGTGATGGAGGAGTGGAGAGCATGAGACTGATTCCTGTGAGACCCCAGTGACAGACGAGTCTTCGCTGACGTCCAGCGTTCACCAGCCTCCGGCGCCTAGACTGCAGCTCTACACAAGACGTTTGGCCATAGGAGAAATGGTCGTGCGCAACTGAGCCTGGTTTCTCTCGAGGTTTTTTTCCTTCACTTTCGCAAATTGGTGAAGTTCGTTCCTCGCCGCTGTCGCCACTGGCTTGCTTGGTTCGGGACCTGTAGAGCTGCGCATCGATGGATTTGCTCTTCAGTGTTTGGACTCTCAGCAGTGAAAATTAAACCACACTGAACTGAACTGACCTTAAACTCTAAAAACTGAACGGACACCATTTCAATTCACTATAATCTTCTATGTGAAGCTGCTTTGACACAATCTACATTGTAAAAGCGCTATAGAAATAAAGATGAATTGAATTGAATTGAAAAAATTAATTAATTACTTACCTCAATAGAGATTCAGCTATCTGCCATTCACCAGTCTTTCATGCAGAGAAATCCCCCCAGGTGTTCGCATAATTATGCATTCAGAAGTTAAACACGTCTTTATAGAAGTTCACATTGTTGTTGCAGATGAAGTATAACACAGAAAACATGATTTAAATATTTTCCAGTTGGCTAGATATTAATTAAAAGTCATTCAAACAACTTTACCGAAGCCTCTCTACTTGACGGTTGGTCTCGCGCGTCCGCCATGTTTGTAGTTTGTTTACACTTCTTTTCACCCGAGTTTGTACTTCTAATCGAATTCACATCCAATGCTCAAGGTATTGTGGCCAATATTAGCGGTTAGAGTTATATTAGCGGAACATAGACATTATAATAGAGATAAAAAGCTTTAGATGTTTATAGTATGGACAGTTCTACACTATAGGAATTTTTGCAAGAAATAGCAGACCATCTGGGAACCTTTGGCATACTCTTTTAACATACTACAGTTTGAGACACTAATTCTGTTTTCGAATACTATTTAGCACGGATAGTATGCAAATTGGGACGCAGCACATGTTCCAGTTTTGTGCATAATGTACATTTTAACTAATAATAAAAAAAACTTGCAAAATACAGTATACTGTAATCTATACAACAATCTCAATAATATGCTATATACAATAATTATACCACTATTGTTTTTGTGTTAATAGTTCTGCATGTTTCATAAATGTACTTTGGGAATTTATGGATTTTCTGTCTTTAGAGAAAGGATATAAAACAGAGCAGATCTCATCTAATATCTCCTTCAGTCTTACCAGACACACGGTAAAGTTTGCTGCCTGACAGATAAGAAGCAAGTATTTACGTGTTGTGATTTTATTTGACAAGCATTTATTGTCATATAAAAAGTATCAGTCATCCTGGCGCAAAGCGATCGTTTCCATTCGTATTTTTATGGGCATGTGAGCATGGGGAAATTTCGTCTATTCTGGATAACCTTCTACCCCAGAAAGGACAAACTTCATCTCCAAAATCAAAGTAAGAATGACAATAAATTATTATATGAACTATAGCGCATCTTAAACAAGACTGCCAATATGAGGTGTTATTTCAGAGTTCAGAGCCAGCACCCCCTGCCCCACGAGTCACAAAAATACTCCAAAATGACACTAAATTATAGTTTTATTCACAATAATTTGTGCTTAAAGTTGCAAATACTGTTTTAAGGTAAGAAAATTAAGAAATGCATGAAAAATCCTGCATTTACCTGCATATTTTGTGATTTTGGGTTTATTTACGGTTGTGAATTGCATTATGGGATGTTGATCTCTGACTTTTGATGTTGAAAATTCAACTCTACAGTTTAACAAAGTGACTTTTATTGACATTTTAGTAGTTTACCCAGACAATATAGCACTGCAAACTATTACAAATGTTCATCAAAGTCACTTTTTACAACCTTTCAAGGTTAAAAGTTGTTGGAAGAAAGATCAAGATCCCATAATGCAACTCAAAAGCAGAAATAAGCTGTTTTCAATATATTTTTTTCATCTATTTTCATTGTTTTATTTTTTGTTGTTGCTGTTGCTTGGTCTAGTTTGGTCATGTGATCTACCTAATCATCATGTGACTCTTTAAATGAAGATGGCTCCCATTTCTAACAGTTTGGCATTGACGATGGTCTACATGGGAATGAAAGGTTCGGCTTTTTTTCTTATTCAATGCTTTCTGCTAATACTGATTCATTAATCTATTTTTTTTAATACTTTTTTTATTAAAGACTTTTCAGTCACTTAATTCTTTGGTTCTGGTTGTGTGTTTTGGTCTACACACCTGATTGGATTGTTTTGAAGGTGCGGTGAGTCTTTGGTTGCTTTTCTGTTGTGCGCACTGCAAAAAATGCTCTCTAACTTAGAGTTAAGTCTCATTTCAAGTCCAAATATCTAAAAACTCTTAAATCATGAAGCATTTTCTAGACAAGCACAAAATATGGTCTTGTTTTCAGAAATAATATGCCAAAATCAAGTCAAAAACGTGTACATTACAGTGTATTTTGATCAAATGCATAGACAAAATTAAAACCAAGAGTCCCACATGAACCCTAAAGTATACTTCAGATGTCTGCACTTCTCACACTGTCAAACAACATGTTCAAAAGAATGAGGAACTGCTTTTATGATGTGCACAAGTGGCTTTATTTTGTATAAGCTGAACAAGTATTTCTTTAAGAATTGTATTTCTGATCTGAAAAATGAGACACAGCGACTGAGTAACATTTGAAGGTATAATTATGCAAACACATGCAGGGATTTCTCTGCATGAAAGACCCATGAATGACAGATTAACATGCTACTTCATCTCTAGTACCATAAGAAATTACAGTCATTTAAGGTAAAAACGTGGAGGATGTGACAAGATGATTGACAGGGCGTGTAACTAAGCAACAAATCGCTCTTTTAATGATGAAGTAGTTTTTCATCAAAAAAAGCTCTTCTTAAAAACACAAGATTACTTTAAGTGTGTATTAGATGCAGACAAACTGGGACGCAGCATTTGTTTCAATAATAACTCATTAGTTCTGCATTTTCCTGTAATGTATTTGTGTATTTAAGCTCAACAATTACTTCTGTTCATAGTCTGGTATTGTATGTTGGTTCGTTACTTTTCTGTTGTGATGGTTTTACTGCGCCAACCTGATTTCACCACGTAGGACATTTTCCTGGATTAACATCTATGTTGATCCTGGAACAACATTCCAATCAGCCAATCAGAATTAAGGGATATGTTTATCGTTAATGTTAAGTTTAGGCGTACGGTTAGGTTCATGCACTTCTACATGAGTGTTATCCAACTATTATTCCCCTCTGATTTTGGGAATTTACAGTTATGGTTGGGTTTAGGGGTAGGGAATAGGTATGGATTACATTTTCCAACAAAAATGATGTTCCAGGATCAACATAGATGTTAATCCAGGATCGCATCGAACTTGGCAACATCATGACAAGCGGTTTTACTGTAGATTTGCTGTTAAAAGACAATATACTTTGGATTTATACACTGTAGCAGCATTGTGTAGCAAGTTTTGTATGTTGGTTGGTTGCAAAAACATGCCTACATTGCACTTTTCTTACTTAGAGTTTCTGTCTTGTTTCTAGTCCAAATATCAAACAATTCTTAAATCAAGAAGCGTTTTATAGACAAGCACAAAAAATATAGTCATTGTGAGTGAATGAAGTGAGTTTCTCTTTAAAACAAGCAAAATAATCTGCAAATCTGGGGGAAAATAATCTGGGGAAGCAAAATAAATTTGTCAAAAAGCAAGATTATTTTGCCTAAAATAAGAGTTTGGTCATCGAAAAACTTTAGAAATAGAAAGAAAATACATTTAAATACAATTGTTGCAAAAAAATAAATAATTAAAAACAACAAAATTTCAACTAAATTATATATTTTTTGTATGTTTCTCTTGATTTTTATTTCCTCTTTATTTATTCATTTATTCATTCATTTTCTTTTCGGCTTAGTCCCTTTATTAATCTGGGGTCGCCACAGCGGAATGAACCGCCAACTTATCCAGTATATGTTTTACGCAGTGGATGCCCTTCCAGCTGCAACCCATCACTGGGAAACACCCACACACTCTCATTCACACTCATACATACACTACGGCCAATTTAGTTCATCAATTCCCCTATAGCGCATGTGTTTGGACTGTGGGGGAAACCGGAGCACCCGGAGGAAACCCACGCCAACACGGGGAGAACATGCAAACTCCACACAGAAACGGCAACTGACCCAGCCGAGGCTCGAACCAGCGACCTTTTTGCTGTGAGGCGACAGCGCTACCCACTGCGCCACCGCGTCACCTCTTTTTTCCTCTTTATTAAAATGTTATTTGAATCTTTTTCCCCAACATTTGCACTGTGATCTTCAGTTTTTGTGTTCGATTAGTTCCAGTTTTGTCTTAGGTGAATTGGATGAACTAAATTGGCCGTAGTGTATGAGTGTGTGTGTGTGAATGAGTGTGGATGGGTGTTTCCCACTACTGGGTTGCAGCTGGAAGGGCATCCGCTGTGTAAAACAAATGCTGGAAAAGTTGGCGGTTCATTCCGCTGTGGCGACCCCTGATGAATAAAGGGACTAAGTCGAAGGAAAATGAATGAATGAATGAATGAATGAATGAATGAATGAATATCCAATGCAGCATCACTTTTATTTAGTCAAGAAACAACCATGTCATTGCCCCCCTTTAAAACTGCTGCTGTCTGCTATATGTTTATATAGTGAATGGGCGATTTACAGCATGTGTAGAGAATACAGTCTTGTAAAGGTGTCAGGTTTTACATCTTCGGCTTGCACCATTAATAACTCCGTTTCTCTTCACCGAATCAAACAGCATCCTCTTAATTCATCTGTTCCAGAGGGACAGCTAGTCTTACACAATATACAACAATTTCATTTTAAGGCTTGCAACCGTCCTCTCGACAGGAAATAAATGATAGCTATAATATGGATATTTTCTATACGGGAGCGTTTCTTATTGGAGCATTTCATCCGTGAAAACACAGGGCTGTCACTTAAGACTCGTAAATGGAGGAGAGTCTTATGTTGTTTTGGTTTTCCCAGCATGCCTCAAGGTGTCTCAGGGGTTATCCAGGCGAAGACCTTTCCCAGAGTCATCCATTAATAACTGCAACTCGACCCTGGAGTGAGAATTAGTTGTGTGTCGGTTTGTGTGGTTTTTCACATTCATTACGGACAGATAAGGTTAAGTGCGTTTAATGCTCATGGACCTACAGGCGGTGTGTCTTAAATGTCACTTTGGTAGTCCTTGAAGAGGTCTTAAAGGGCAGCTATCATGCAAAAGCTATTTGGACAGAACTGTAGGTACAGTTGAAGTTAAAATTATTTGTCCTCACCCTCCTGTGAATTTCTTTTTCCAATATTTCCCAAATGATGTTTACCAGATTCAGGAATTTTTCACAGTATTTCCTATGATATTTTTTCTTCTTATTTGTTTTATTTCGGCTAGAATAAAAGCAGTTCTTAATTGTTTTAAAGCCATTTTAAGGTCAATATTATTCGCCCCCTTAAGCAATATTAGTGTTGGATTGTCTCCAGAACAAACCATTGTTTTACAATGACTTGCCTAATTACCCTAACTTTACCCTAATTAACCTAGTTAAGCCTTTAAATGTCACTTTAAGCTGAATACTAGTGTCTTGAAGATCTATCTAGTCAAATATTATGTGCTGTCATCATGGTGAAGAGAAAAGAAATCAGTTATTAGAAATGAGTTATTAAAACTATTATGATTAGAAATGTGTTGAGAAAAAATCTTCTTTCTGTTAAACAGAAATCCCAGTGATTTTGAGGCCCACCACACCGTGATGTAGCAGTGCGGTTTTCCCTGCCCACTGATATTGATTGACAGGTGCAAATTAACCAACCCAGGCTCATTCTGAAAACGTACCCCTATATACATTTCTGGAGAGCGCGAAATGCGTCCCAGGAGCTACGTTTTTTTGCAGTTTTTGTTTGCAAATCCACCAGAGGTCGCTGTGTACGCTTTTTGAGATCTCAGATTTCTCTCGCGAGTGGCATTCGCGCCTGCTGTTCTCGCGTAAATCCACCAGAGGCCACTGTCGACTGACTGATTGACCGATCGACTGACCCACCCTCCTCCTTCCCTAAACCCAACCGACAGTGTTTTCAAAAGCCATCCAGAAAATGAAAAGCCTCGCCTGATTTTTACCTTGTTTTCAGATCTTACCACATTCTCACCCTGTTATTTACTTGTTTATTTTATTTTTTAGCTTTTGTTTTTGTTTTACCTGCTTTCTGGAACTGTTCTTCACCAGACTCGTTTGTCTTACTGAGGTATTTTTGACTGTGGCTCTCTGTTTCATCGTGTCTGAGTTGCTTTCTGTCTTTTTACTGCATTTATCCTGACATCCCAGATGTTGCTAGAAGGGACACAGCTGTGGCCGGAAGTTAATGAGAATTATTTATATTATTTATTAAATTATCCATTAATTGTATTTTAATAACATCTACCCCTTCCCCAACCCTAAACCCAACCCTCACAGTAATGTAAAAACAGTAATTATAATGAGAATTATATATATTATTTATTAAATTAACCATTAAATTGTATTTTATTAACGTCTACCACTGCCCCAACCCTAAACCTACCCCTCAAAGTAATTTAAAATCAGTAATTATAATGAGTATTATTTATATTATTTATTAAATTACCCATTAATTATATTTTATTAACATCTACCCCTATCCCAACCTTAAACCCAACCATCACAGTAACATAAAAACAGTAATTATACAGAGTATTATTTACAAAATTACCCATTAATTGTATTTTATTAATGTCTACCCCCACCCCAGCCCCAATCCCAACAGTAATGTAAAAAGAGTAATTATATCGAGTCTTAGTCATATTATTTATTAAATGACCCATTAAATTGTATTTTATTTAAATATTATCCTATTAAATATCAAAAATTATCCTATGTTGATGTGAGTATCCTCAGCTGTATCCCTTCTAGACTTTACCCTGATTATCCTTCACTGAAACAAAATTGAACGAAAAATGAACTTTAAGTGGGCGGGCAGAGCCAGCTCATTTGCATTTAAAGGCGCAGGTGCAAAAAACGGCTACAATTCCCTCTGACCCCAAAACTTACAATTTCAACAGGGTGTAATAAATGATCTGATGGGTATTTTGAGCTGAACCTACACACACATTCTGGAGACACAACAAGAATAATTTTACATCTTGTTAAAAGGCCAAACTTGGAGTCCTTTAAGAACATTTGAAGAAATGAGAAAGCCAGCCCAGTAATAACGATGATGATGTGCTTTTGTTGTTTTATTTCTGTTTGATTATTATGTGGCACTTCATTCCATGTGATACGAGACATTTTAAAAAGTGCGAATGCCTCATAATAAATAACTGGAAATAACTAACAATTTGAGGAATCCTGCTGCATCGTGACTGCTCTGTATTTAGAAAAGCAAGTCTTTAATAGTTGATGGGATTTTAGACTTTCAGCTTTTCAATATTACGTCAAAGCAGGATACAAAATGATCGCCTTGTCAATCATCGAGTGCATGTAAATGTTGTGTTTGGCAGGTCTGTTGATGGTAATAATTTGATTGTCCATTAGTTGAGAATGTGTGCTGTGGCATGAATAGCTCCTGTCAGTAAAGGCACTTTTAGTGGGAAACGTGTTTGCAGTTCAACAGAAATGAGCACAGTAATCTAGACTGAAATCTGAGCCTGGGTCACAAATCCAGAAGACAATCAATAGCCAAAAATACATTGTATGGGTCAAAAAGATAGATTTTTATTTTATGCCAAGAATCAATAGTAAAGATTATGTTCTATGAAGATATTTTGTTAATATTTTCGTCTGTAAATACATTAAAACGTTGATTTTTTTTTTATTTTTTATTCTGTGCATTTGAAAATGAAAATAAATGAAAGGTGCTTCATTTAGACAAATTTAAATGTGATATTGTCAATATTTCGATTGTTTGTTGTTTTTTTTGAAGCCTCAGATTACAGATTTTTAAATGGATGTATCGCAGTCAAATATTGTCCTTTTCTAATGAACCATTTATTTATTAATTATATATAATGAAAGGACACATGATTTGTTGTAAGGGGTCATGAATATGCATTTTAATATGCTATCAGTCCTTTGAGGCGGGGCTATCTGTCATTTAGGGTGGGTCAATCAGTCATTTAGGGCAGAACTATTAGTCACTTAGGGCGGAGCGCTCAGTCATTTAAGGCGGAGCTATCAGTTATTTAGGGCGGGACTAGCAGTCATTTAAGGCGGAGCTATCAGTCATTTAGGGCGGGACTAGCAGTCATTTAAGGCGAAGCTATCAGTCATTTAGGGCGGGACTATTAGTCACTTAGGGTGGAGCTATCAGTATTTTAGGGCGGGACTATCAGTCCTTTAGGGCGGGGCTATCAGCCATTTAGGGCGGGGCTATCAGTCATTTAGGGAGGGACTAATTTATGAACACAGACTGAGGAGCTTATGAATATATTTATACATGCACTGTGCACACACACAAAGACTGAGGAGTTTGTGAACACATTTGCACATGTACATAAACACACGCAAAGTGACTGGGGAGTTTATGAACAACACACACACAGACTGAGGAGATTATGAAAACACACATATGCACATGCAAACATGCGCACGCACACATATGCACACACACAGAGAAGCGGGCAGCCCTGAGGCCCTGATGGACTCTCTCTCAGAGGTGGATTGTGGCTCAGATTAAAGGCTCATCCAGGTCTGTGTTGATGCTAAGCTGTTTTGAAATGTGGAAACCTGATGGAAAAGTACAACTTCACCACACTATTTACTACTACAAGAAAGAGCAAAGCTAGAGTCTCCACTTCTCTCTTTCATTTGAGGATCATCTGCTTCATATCACACTCTCAGAAATAACACATTATTTCTGTACGCGAGAAGAGGATGAGTGAGAAGAAACACAAAGTGTACACAGTGGCCTCTGGTGGATTTGCAAAAACAAAAACTGTATTACGTATTTCGCTGTCCCCAGAAATGTAGACCTGGGTACGTATCCATAATGAGCCTAGGTTGCTATTCACACCTGTCCATTTCACGATCTGATATCTATCTCATCAGAAGTAAATGCATGAAGTGACCAGCTTGTAAACAGGCTCTTATGGCAAACGCGGGCCTACGGGTGTCATATGTCTTCCCTGTCTGTGTATTTCAGGTTGATCTGATTGGTTTCATTGACAATTCACTCACACACCTGTCCTTGTTTTAGCTAATCATTCTCCAGTGTGTTAAAATCCTCAGTTTGGTCTAGAGCCCTATTCAGATGGTAATTGTTTCTCAAGAGGACGTAAAGGATTTTCATCATCTGCAGGGGTAGTTGCTGATTTTATATCCATCTCAGTCTAGTCTGTGTTTTTCTCTCATGAAAATCCTTGGCTGTTTTTTGACAAACACTGAAGTCGTGTGGTGATTTAATTTCCATCTGAGTGCACAATTCAGGGTTTCTAATGGAGCTCAATTCAAAAAAACATTTGTAAATCCTTTTTGATCACTGAAACTTACCGTATGGTTGCACTTCACGGTGATTTCCATTAGAAGAGACTAATGCATTTACACTGCAACAAATGCTTTTCTTACTTACTGTCTTGTTTTTAGTCCAAATATTTAAAGATTCTTAAATCAAGAAGCATTTTCTAGACAAGAAAGAAAAAGTCAAGTCTAGACAAGTCTTGTTTTCAGAAATAATAAGTCAAAATGAAGTGAGTTTTTCCTTAAAACAAGCAAAATAATCTGCCAATGGGGGAAGAGAAATAATCTTGTTTTCATTTTGAAATAAGTTTATTCTGCTTATCCCATTGGCAGATTATTTTGCTTGTTATTTTGCTTGTTTGTTGAGTTATAATGAAGGATATAAAAGATCTCTGTGTAAAAAGAGTCTGTAAAAATGGTACTCTGCATCTCCGGCTGTACGGTAGCAACTCATATTCAGCATTAAGTGGATGTAAAATTAAATATTACATCATATGGCGGCACGGTGGCTCAGTGGTGTCACACTGTGGCCTCACAGCAAGAAGGTCGCTGGTTCGAGTCCTGGCTGGGTCAGTTGGCGTTTCTGTGTGGAGTTTGCATGTTCTCCCCGTGTTGGCGTGGGTTTCCTCCGGGTGCTCCGGTTTTCCCCACAGTCCAAACACATGCACTATAGGGGAATTGATTAACTAAATTGGCTGTAGTGTATGTGTGTGTGTGTGTGTGTGTGTGTGTGTGTGAATGTGAGAGTGTATGGGTGTTTCCCAGCACTGAGTTTGCGGCTGGAAGGGCATCAGCTGTGTAAAAAATATACTGGAATAGTTGGCGGTTCATTCCACTGTGGCGACCCCTGATACATAAGGGTCTGAGCCGAAGGAAAATGAATAAATATTACGTCATATTAAATAGCCATATTACTAATCTTATTTAGGCCAGGCATACACTGTGTGACTTCTTTGCAATTTCAGCATGGTATCAACTCACAATTAAATCTTACTGAATCTTCTGAATTTCAAAACGTTTGCATGTTTTAAAAGAAATTCCCACATTTTCCCGACCAACCTTGGGTCTGCATGAACATTTCATCCACTTTCTGCTTTAATAATGCTAACAAATAGCTCAGATTCTTTATCGGAAACTCGTATATTTCTCTCACTTTGCTTCATTTTGTGTTTTCCAGACATATTCAAAAGCAGACACTATTACTTTCAGTGCTTATATGAAAAAGAGAGACATGGAATAAAAGCAGACACCTGTATGGAGCTTTAAACTATACTCCTTTAATGCAGAAGGTCAAGCCACGGCATTTACTTTGCAAACAGCGCCGGAACCGCTTCAAACTAAGTGCAACTTGACAGATGAAACACATGCGTTATAGGGGAATTGGGTAAGCTAAATTGGCCGTAGTGTATGAGTGTAAATGAGAGTGTATGGGTGTTTCCCAGTGATGGGTTGCAGCTGAAAGGGCATCCGCTGCGTAAAAAAACATATGCTGGATAAGTTGGCGGTTCATTCCGCTGTGGTGATCCCAGATTAATAAAGGGACTAAGCCGAAAAGAAAATGAATGAATAAGTAGTTTTATGGTATGCTATTGTATTTCATTAATTTATAGGATGTGAAGATCTATAAATCATACAAAAACACAACCAGAAGCCACAGTATTACTTTGCAAACAGCGCTGGAACCTCTTCAAACTAAAGTGCAACGTGACAGATGAATGCAGAAAGGACATACACATTCATGGTCTCAGTGTTATTTAATGGTAAACATGTTGTAAAGAAGTAAAAAAAAAAAACTTAAAATGTACCATTAAACAACGACAGCTCTGGTTGGTAGAATTTTACATTTAAAAATACAGTAGATTTCCCAGTGATGGGTTGCGGCTGGAAGGGCATCCGCTGCGTAAAACATATGCTGGATAAGTTGGCGGTTCATTCCGCTGTGGCGACCCCAGATTAATAAAGGGACTAAGCCGAAAAGATAATGAATGAATGAATGAAATACAGTAGAAACCATTGAATTGATTTACAGTGTTGTGCACCAATGTCTTGAAATACTAAAATCTACATATTTTTTACCTTTGTTACTCAGACAAAAACACAACCAAAAGCATGTGTCAATGAGAAAGTCACATGATTAACCACTGCTCATACACTGTAAAAAATGCTGGGTTCCACACAATCATTTTGTGTTGGGACAACATGAAGGAATTAGGTTAACTTATAGTAGTTTTTGGAAAATAATTAATTAGAGAAAAATTATTTCTAAAACCAAATATAATTTTATAGACAACAAACGAACAATTAAACTAATATTTTTTTTTTTACATCATTATATGTCAATATGTCTTATTAATATAAGATTAGGCTACATAGTGTTAGTGTGAGTTGTTTGTTTTATGTTTAATTTACAATAGAAGAGCAGGAATATGGGCGACACGGTGGCTCAGTGGTTAGCACTGTGGCCTCACAGCTATAAGGTCGCTGGTTCGAGTCCCGGCGGGGTCAGTTGGCGTTTCTGTGTGGAGTTTGCATGTTCTCCCCGTGTTGGCGTGGGTTTCCTCCGGGTGCTCCGGTTTCCCCCACAGTCCAAACACATGCGCTATAGGGGAATTGATGAACTAAATTGGCCGTAATGTATGAGTGTGTGTGTGTGAATGTGAGTGTGTATGGATGTTTCCCAGTACTGGGTTGCAGCTGGAAGGGCATCCGCTGTGTAAAACATATGCTGGAATAGTTGGCGGTTCATTCCGCTGTGGTGACCCCTGATGAATAAAGGGACTAAGCCGAAGGAAAATGAATAATTCAACAGGAATATGGAATAATCTCAATAATATTTGCGAATAAATGTCTTGTTTCAAATTATAGGGGAAACGATAGACCAAGGCAAGCCAACAAGCTAACCGCTAACTCGCATAATCCAAATTCAAAGATATATATTTATAAAATAAAATAATATATACTATTCCTGATTTAGTATTGGAACATTAGCATTAGATATACATAGTATGCTAGTATTGTTAGTATCAAAAGTTGATAATTGTTGTGCAATAAGATTTAGTGTTACTAACTAATAATAATAATAATAATAATAATAATAAGATATAACATTACTAACTGACAAGAGACACGTCTGAGCTTTGCTTCTGCAGAATTCCCTCATAAAAAAGAACAGCTAGAAAGGGCAAATGTATGGATTTGTGCCGAATGTCATTGACCCATAACAATATAACTGTCAGTATACAATGTTTATGTGCTTTCTATACAGTTGCTATTCTAATTTGCAGGTTAAGTGCAATTAAAGTATAAATTGAAATGCAAAATCAAATAGCAGAAGTGAACGAATAGATTTTTTTCTACTAGCGAAAATTAAACTAAGCAAAACAAAACGACACCAAATATAAAAGCAGACACTTATGCGCTATAAAGCCGTCTCTAATGACTAAATCACTGAGGAATAGCCACAAGATAAATGTAAATATTGCTGAATTGTAGCTCTGACAGGGACACAATGGGTTTAAATGACTGAAAAACAGCAGAATATGGATCATAAGTGCCCACAATGTATGTTTTGTGATCATACTTCTTGTTTTGTTCTGTTGATATGTGATACAAATATTTGTAGCTTGAAACAGACAGAAATATGAGCGGATTGTGTTGCGTTTCTATTCAGATCACAGTGTAGCCGCCATTACGGATCTTTGTTTTTTTTTTTCGCCATGTCGCCGCACAGGTCACATGACTGAAAACTATCAATAGTCTTTGACATTTCTCAAAAGTAAAGTTCTGCCTTCTGACCTTCTCAACACTGAACATTATTATTCCCTCTGCTCTTTTAATAAGCAAGTGTAAAAGGAGGCATCATCGCAGATCGCTGCATGAATGATGCGATTCAGAGGATTCTGCTGATGCACCTGGAAATGATTATCATGATTATGATTCATCATAACAAAGCAATTATTAATAATAGAGACAAAACTACAACATGTGCTTAAATGAAGTCAGCAAATAGAAAAACAATACTCTGTAAGCATAATCTCGGTGATGCATGCTGGGAACGTACCCTCGGCAATACTTGCTTAAGGTTTCACTGTAAAAAAAAATATCTGTTAACGAACAGTGTCCGTATTTTTGGTTTATTTACGATTGTGCATTGCATTATGGGATGTTGATTTTTGCTCTGTCCACTTTTAATGTTGAATATTCAACTCTACAGTTGAACAAAGTGACTTTTATTGACATTTTATTCATTCATTCGTTTTCTTTTCAGCTTAGTCCCTTTATTAATCAGGGGGCGCCACAGCGGAATGAACCGCCAACTTATCCAGCATATGTTTTACGCAGCGGATGCTGTTCCAGCCGCAACCCATCACTAGGAAACGCCCATACACTCCCATTCACACACACACACTAAGGACAATTTAGCTTACCCAATTCCCCTATAGCGCATGTCTTTGGACTTGTGGGGGAAACCGGAGCACCCGGAGGAAACCCATGCCAACACGGGGAGAACATACACAGAATCCACACAGAAATGCCAACTGACCCAGCCGAGGCTCGAACCAGCGACCTTCTTGCTGTAATACCCACTGAGCCACCGTGACGCCCATTGACATTTTAGTCATTTGAAATAATATAATGTCTAAGAAATAATAAATAAGTCTGTAAAATAACAGAAAATGTGCTGGCAGTTTATTACAAGGTTTTTGTAGTGTAATGTACTACACCAACCCACATAATATATCCCTTTAATCTGTTAAAAACGCTCATAAAAGTCACTTTTTACATCTTTTCAAGGTTAAAAGTTGTTGCATAAAGGATTAAGGTCTCATAATGCAATTCAAAAGCAGAAATAAACATGAAGAAAAAATAAATAAATAAAAACATGAATCAGAAAATACGCAAAACTGCTCATTTACTGTGTAGGAATCAGCAGTAGAAAAGCCTAAAACCTTTTTTTCCTTCATCTTTTAATGCACAGAATGTTAAACAGTGAGACAGAAAGATAAAATGTTTTATAAGAAGCTGCTGTTATTGATGAGCATTTCTGAAGTGGCCTAGGAAAGTAATCTCATAGAAGTGACTGAATGCGTTCACTGAGATCAAGGTTGTCTATTATTCAGACATAAAACCCTTCAGTGCGTCTGTCTCTCTGCTTGCGTTTAAGTCTGTGCATAAATCTGAGCAGATATTCACCAGCAAACACATGTTCGCTCACCTAAAATTGCCTTTCATCTGTCTGAGAACGCTTGCTGAGAAAGTATGCTGTGTTAAGCCTATTCATAAGAAGTCTTTCAGGAGAAATAAACAGCACATCTGTGTGTCTGTGCGCTCAGCATGAATCCTCTGAGAACAATGTAGATCCTGAATTAAATTCATACAAAAAAACAGCATGTTTTCACTTTCTGCAATTACTTATTTTGTCTTTGTGATTTGATCAATGTTAAAAACGCTGCAAAAATGTTTTTCAAACTTAGAGTTTTTGTCTTATTTCTAATAATAATAATAACTCTTAAGTACTCATG
>CAIGQV010019624.1:4555173-4568628 GCA_903798115.1 Danio jaintianensis | reverse complement strand
CGATATACAGCCACATCGCACTGCTACTCGTGTGATATTGCTCATGTAATTCACTACTGTAAGGGAAAAAATTCAAGATGCAAACTGCAAATGAGGACTATAATTAGCAATGGAAAGGCATGAACTACATTGAGAGAGAAAGACATGAACTCTGACAGATGCTAATTGCAATCTTGAGATACAAAGGATGGCAAGTGTGTAACTTGTAGTTGTGATATGCAATCTTGATATAACAGTGTATAATTTGGAGTTAAATTGCAGATGCAGCTGTAAGAAGAAAGTCTGAATTGGGAGATGAATGAGAATGATGCTTTTATACTCGATAAACCCTACAGATCGAGGAGGAGGTCTCATTTCTCCACAATAGCAGATAGTAGATTGCGTGTGCATGTGTGCGTGCGTGTGTGTGTTTATATCTGGGTGGGGACTGTGTGTTCCTAAATTATTATAATCTTATAAACATCTCTGGTTTGTCATTACATTTAGTGATTTGGGTTGTGTGATTTATATTTCACGCTTCCAAACATCCGTTAAGAGCACATATTAGTGCGCATCGATGTGCCCTAATTTTTAGTGAACAAATGTTTCAGTGCACTGGAAGAATTTTGCGATTGAGACAGCACTTAAAATGGCTGATGTCCCGATGAGTGCACTGACTAGTGAACAATGATGCTGATTGAGACGCACCCTGGATTTACCTTCCTGCAGATTTCAGTTGCAACCCTGATCAAACACACCTGTCTGTGATTATCAAGTGCAGCTTCATGTCTTAATGGATCCTTTTCACAAGACAGTGATGACTAGTTTAACAGTCTTGGCTTCTTAATTCCTCGAAAGCTTTTTAATTTACACTCACAGGCCACTTTATTAGGTACACCTGTCCAACTGCTCGTTAACGCAAATGTCTAATCAGCCAATCACATGGCAGCAACTCAATGCATTTAGGCATGTAGACATGATCAAGACGATCTGCTGCAGTTCAAAGCAAGCATCAGAATGGGGAAGAAAGGGGATTTAAGTGACTTTGAACGTGGCATGGTTGTTGGTAAATGAGTGTGTATGGGTGTTTCCCAGTACTGGGTTGTGGCTGGAGGGGCATCCGCTGTGTAAAACATATGCTGGAATAGTTGGCGGTTCATTCCACTGTGGCGACCCCAGATGAATAAAGGGACTAAGCTGAAGGAAAATGAATGAATGAACATGCATCTAAATGTCCACTGTAAAACATTACTGTAGTAAACTTTAATTGGTTAAAAAGTAAATCAGGAGCATTTGTTAAATATATTAAGTTAAAATCAGTTGTTTTTTCTGTATTAGCCTCTTCTGTGGTAACCGTCACTGATTTCTACAATGCATTACAGCTCATACAGATATCCAAGTTCAATATTCTCCATAATTTGCTATTTACTGCCCTCTGGTGTCCTGGACATATGTTTGCAGGAACGTGCATTCATATACACGCCACACATTTGTTGCCAAATTGTTAATTTCCAGATGATGCTCCCAAGATGCAACCTTTTCATTCATTTATTTTCTTTTCGGCTAGGTCCCTTTATTAATCAGGGGTCGCCACAGTGGAATGAACCGCCAACTTATCCAGCACAGGTTTTACGCAGCTGATGCCCTTCCAGCTGCAACCCATCACTGGGAAACACCCATACACTCTTGCTCACACACATACACTACGGACAATTTAGCTTACCCAATTCACCTATATTCAGTTCAGTCCAATTCAGTCCATGTGTTTGGACTGTGGGGGAAACCGGAGCACCCGGAGGAAACCCACGCCAACACGGGGAGAACATGCAAACTCCACACAGAAACGCCAACTGACCCAGCCGAGGCTCGAACCAGCGACCTTCTTGCTGTGAGATGACAGCGCTACCCACTGCACCACCGTCAACATATCAATAATATTATGTATAGGTTAATAATATTAAATGTAAGCTATTGCACAATGCATTCAGTTTATGTACATTAAGCTGCATATTGAAGCCTGTCATGATCAATATTTTTGTTGTGCAGTATAATCTCAGATAAGTGATATTATTTTATCTTTAAGACTATTTTATGCCACCGATTAAACAACAGGATAATAACACATACACGTACATAGAGCAGTGTTATTGTGAAGGTGTGATGCGTTGTTTTTCAAGCTTGCTTTTACAGTACATCAGAAAACTGTCAGACCCCAGGCTTGGCCTTTGTGATATATAAGCAGCACCACTGTGTGTATATGTGAGTGAAAAGGTGTTAAAGCAGGTGTCAGTGTGACAGATTTACTCACACTGAGCATCTGAACATACTGAAATCAGCCTAATAGATTCACAGCTTAATTTCGGGTCACCAAGTTTGAATCTCACTAAACATCTGCATTCATTTGCACTGCATTGAACACGTCTCTTTACTGGGTTCACTGCAGAATTGAAAGCATTTGTGACAACATGTCTAAATGTATGCTAAACCCCAGCATCTCCGCATAAAATCTCATTTACAGTATCAGTAGCAATGTGTTGTTTGGCAAGTGAAAAGGAGAAGATGAAATGAATATTTATGAAGCCCTGATTGTGTCAGAAAAAAAAGAAAAAGCAATAACAGCGCCATCTTCAGGCTAATAGCATTTACAACAATCATTTATTTTCTATTTAATGTTAACAGAATGTTCATGTAGCAATTGTTTTTAATAATCCACTCAAAATGTAAATACATATATTATCCATTTCTGAAATATTTCACTTTATCAATCATTCTTAAAAGAATGAGTCAAAATGAAGTGAGTGTTTCCCTAAAACAAACAAAATAATCTGACAATGGAGCAAGGAAAATTATGTTTTTGTTTTGACATGAGATTATTCTTCTTCCCCCATTGGCAGATTATTTAGCTTGTTTTAAGGGAAAAATTCACTTAATTTTAACTCATTATTTATGAAAACAAGACAAATATTTGTTGCTTTTCTAAAAAATGATTCTTGATTTAAGAATTTGTAGATATTTGGACTAGAAACAAGACAACAACTCTAAGTATGAAACGTTTGCAGTGTAGATGGTTACGTACAAGGAAAATGTTCTGTATTGTAAGAAGAGAATGTGTTTGAATAATAATAATAATATTCATTAGTTCATTCATTCATTTTCTTTTCGGCTTAGTCCCTTTATTAATCTGGGGTCGCCACAGCGGAATGAACCGCCAACGTATCCAGCATATGTTTTACACAGCGGATGCCCTTCCAGCTGCAACCCAGTACTGGGAAACATTCATACACACTCATTCACACACACACACACACACACACACTCATACACTACGGTCAATTTAGCTTACCCAATTCCCCTATAGCGCATGTCTTTGGACTTGTGGGGGAAACCGGAGCACCCGGAGGAAACCCACGCCAACACGGGGAGAACAGGCAAACTCCACACAGAAATGCCTACTGCTTGCTGTGAGGCGATCGTGCTACCCACTGCACCACCGTGACGCCCATTATTATTATTATTATTATTATTATTATTATTATTATTATTATAACACAGACTGTTACAACGATTATATGTTGACCAACTCCAAGAAGAAAAAAAAACCAGGAAGTGCTACTGCTATAAATAAAATGTTAAAAAACACAAACAGGAAAATGCTGGACATTGAAGATTCCCTTGACACAGTTTCCAGTGCGCTGACAGTTCTGGATGAACAGTTCTGCCATTCGCTATCAGTCTCTGCTGAAACAGCACATTTGCCCACATCCGCTCTCTGCGTTTTATTATTTTGGTGATGAAACATGTCATGGGCGTCACGGTGGCGCAGTCGCTAGCACTGTCGCCTCACAGCAAGAAGGCCGCTGGTTCGAGCCTCGGCTGGGTCAGTTGGCGTTTCTGTGTGGAGTTTGCATGTTCTCCCCGTGTTGGCGTGGGTGCTCCGGTTTCCCCCACAAGTCCAAACACATGCGCTATAGGGGAATTTGGTAAGCTAAAATTGTCCGTAGTGTATGAGTGTGAATCGGTGTGTATTAATGTTTCCCAGTACTGGGTTGCAGCTGGAAGGGCATCCGCTGTGTAAAACATATGCTGGATAAGTTGGCGGTTCATTCCGCTGTGGCGACCCCAGATTAATAAAGAGACTAAGCTGAATAGAGAATGAATGAATGAAACATGTCATGTGGTTGTTAAACTGCACAAAAATGTTTTTCTTACAGTGTTTTATTTGTTTCTAGTCCAAGATTTTAAGCGGTACCAATAAACATGACCACATCACACCTTACGCTCTTTGCACTGGTTGCCTGTGCACTATCGGGTCACTTTTAAAATTCTGGTTTTTAAATCACTAAATGGCTTGGCTCCTTCTTATCTGTCAGACCTGTTGACTGAACATCAGCCTGGTCGGTCTCTTCGGTCATCAAACCAGAGATTATTATGCATACTTAAGTCAAGGCTGAAATGCAGGGGTGACTTTCGCAGTAGCTTGTGGAATGCTCTGCCCCTCTGTATTAGATCTATATCATCTCTGTCTGTTTTTAAATCTAGGTTGAAAACTTACCTTTTTGATTTGGCATTTTATCAGTGAGAATTGTTTGTTTTAGCTATAATTTTATATCTTTCTCTTTGGGATTTGTATTGTGCAGCACATTGGTCAACCTTTAGTTGTGTTTAATAGTGCTATATAAATAAAATTGACATTGACAAATATCTAAAAACTCAAATCAAGAAGCATTTTCTAGATAAGCACAAAATACAGTCTTGTTTTCAGAAATAATGAGTCAAAATGAAATGGGTTTTTCCTTAAAACAAGCAAAATAATCAGCCAATGAGGTGAGCAGAATAATCTTGTTTTTCCTTTTGACATTAGATTATTTAACTTCCCCCATTGGCAGATTATTTTGCTTGTTTTAAGGAAAAACTCACTTCATTTTGATTCCTTATTTCTTAAAACAAGACTTTCAAGAGTTCACACTTAGCTGAAGATTGATTATAAAGCATGTTTGGCATGCTGTCCTGGGAGAGAGCCCTGAGCTCATAAGATCCTCGAGCCCAGGGCTCCCTCCCGTTGCAGGGCGAGAGGGGAGATTGAGCTCAGGTAGATCTCGAGAACTCCCCTGCTGTTGTGGCTAATGAAAAAATAGGGATTGCTATGAAGAGGTAACTGTTAACAAGGAGCATGTCTATGGTGCCGATTTGGATTAGTCAATTAACTTACGTTGCATGTTTTTGGACTGTGTGAGGAAACAGGGAGAATGTGCGAACTCCGCACAGAAACGCCTCCTGGCTTGGTAAGGACTAGAACCAGTGACGTTCTTGCTGTGAGGCAACAGGGCTAACCACTGAGCCACCGTGCCACCCATCTAGGAAAGGAGGAGGAGTAGGGGTGGGATGGGGGATTCTTCAAGATGAAGATGGCTGTGGTATGGAACTTAGGGTATTTGTGGTGTCTTAGGAATCGTCTGATTGGTGAATCATGAATGGCTAATGCAGGACCAGCTGTGTTCAATCATAAGCACGTGCTCCTCTCGAAATTAGTTTATAAATAAACTTCACATATTGTATACTTGTCTAGAAAATGCTTCTTGATTTAAGAGTTTTTAGATATTTGGACTAGAAACAAGACAAAAACTCTCAGTAAGAAGAGCATTTTTGTGCAAACGTGGAAGTTAAACAGTTACATTGTTATTTCTGGTAAAAAAAACAACAACAGCAGACGTATTTGGACAATCTAAAGCATGTCTGTAATGACTATTATGTGTTTATTTTCCAGATTTGGCCACACTCTGGACGGCTCTGATCCAGTCCTTGCGCTCGTCAGCTGTGGCCGCCTGCAGATAGTAGTGTATCTCGTCTGAAGTGATGATCTCGAACAGATTCCCATCAACCTCGTGCCTCTTGGCTACACAAGACCAGAAGAGAGCGAGACATTTGCATCAAATACACAGTAAATATTTAAATGCATTACAATTCATTCATTCATTCATTTATTTTCCTTCGGCTTAGTCTCTGATTTATCAGAGGTCGCCACAGCGGAATGAACCGCCAACTATTCCAGCATAGAAAACACCCATACACTCTCACATTTACACACACACTCATGCACTACGGCCAATTTTATTCATTCATTTTCCTTTGGCTTAGTCCCTTTATTCGTCAGGGGTCGCCACAGCGGAATGAACCGCCCACTATTCCAGCATATGTTTTACACAGCGGATGCCCTTCCAGCTGCAACCCAGCACTGGGAAACACCCATACACACTCATACACTACGGCCAATTTAGTTCATCAATTCCCCTATAGCGCATGTGTTTGGACTGTGGGGGAAACCGGAGCACCCGGAGGAAACCCACGCCAACACGGGGAGAACATGCAAACTCCACACAGAAATGCCAACTGACCCAGCCGGGACTCGAACCAGTGACCTTCTTGCTGTGAGGCCACAGTGCTAACCAATGAGCCACCGTGCCACGCACAGTATACGATATTATCATTAATACTGGCCTAAGATGCAAAAAAGATTACTTTAACAGGTATATAAAACATTTGTTCTGACCACTGTGAATACACTGAATATTAATTTAAAAAACGCTCTAATCATTTTAATAATGCATAATTATTCAAAGTATTTTGAAGTACATTTGAGTATTGTGCATGCTCATTATCTCAATATATTGAATTCTTGAATATAAGCCTATGTTTAGTAGATTTCTAAAGCATTTATATGGTGAAATGTGTTTTATTTGTCAGCATACCATCAGGCACAAACTCCACCGCAGTCACAACTGATCCACGCAGATGAATGGAGCCCAGAGGATCATCTTCACCCTTAAACACACACACACACACAGACACACATGCACGTCATGATTTTACCAAGAACGATGCGATCCTGGATTAACATCTATGCTGATCCTGGAACATGATTTTTGTTGGAAAATGTAATCCATACCTATTCCCTACCCCTAAACCAGGGGTGTCCAAACTCGGTCCTGGAGGGCCGGTGTCCTGCACATTTTAGCTCCAACCTGCTTCAACACACCTGCAAGGATGTTTCTAGAAAGCCTGGTAAGAGCTTGATTAGCTAACCCAGGTGTGTCTGATTGGGGTTGGAACTAAACTTTGCAAGACACCGGCCCTCCAGGACAGAGTTTGGGCACCCCTGCCCTAAACCCTACCATAACTGTAAATTAGTTCCAAGAATAGAGGGGAGTAATAGTTGGATAACAATCATGTAGAAGTGCATAAACCTAACCGTACGCCTAAACTTAACATTAACGGTAAACATATCCCTTAATTCTGATTGGAATGTTGCTCCAGGATCAACACAAAGACACACCAAAGTTTCTTTTAATACTGCATCAATACAAACAAATCTCTCTTTAGAGCTGACTTGAACATGCTCACCTTGCTGGGATCATAGTAGTGGATATAAGCAGGATCATCTCTCAGGATAAACTTTCTGACTTTCCAGTTCTTTCTCCGATGTCCCTGTGTAAAAAAAAAAAAAAATAATAATAATAATAAAAATAAACGTCTGTAAACTAATGCCTAGGTCACGCTACAGGATTTTAGTGTGGATGACTATTGTTTAGTAAAGAATTGAAAACAATAGTGTGAACATGGAGTGTTTTTAGAAGAAAACGTCATTTCACATTTATCAGGATTAGTCTAGAATAGATGACTCGTCACCAACATCTCTAAGATGAAAATCTAATATCTCGCATGCTAAATATTCCAGAGCAGTCGGCCGACTTGACGCCACGTGGGGTCAGATATAGAGACGAGCCACAGCCAATTAGAGAGCAGGTCATGAGCTGATTGGCCGTTGTGTTCAGGAGCTCAACAGAAATGTCTGTCATTGGCTAGAATGGTCATCGATGCACTCGCTTCACCCTGTGTTTACACGAGAGCATGTTAAAGCCACATCTATCAGCTGAACGGTGCAGATATATGAGCGATTGACAGATCCACTGATTGACGATGCTTTCAAACGCTGCCTTCAATGCTTTCAGAGAGATTTCAAACTGTCAGTGATGTCATCATCACACATCAGCCAATAGTGTTCAGCTCTTTCTGACGGCTCCACCCTCCACATTTCATTGGCTGTGACAGAGTTGTTGTCAGATCATGTAGTGTATGGCGCCTTCTTGTGGTAGTGTCAGAAAATGCTTCTTGATTTAAGAATTTTTATATATTTGGACTAGAAATAAGACAAACTCTGGGTAAGAAAAGCATATTTTGCAGTGTCAGCTCTTTTGCGTTGATACTGAATGTCATTCAGATGCAGGTATGCTCACCTGTTTCAGCAAACAGCCCTGTTTGATTATCGCACCTCTGAACTCCTCCTTCATGATCACGTCTTCATCACTGGAGTAACCCTCACAGAAGAAACCACTGTCCGCCTGCACACACACACACAGCTCTTGTTCAGAGACAACTCTTAATTCTGTCAAACACACGCTTTACCTGTATATACACTGAACATCCAGCAGTTCTGAAACAAATTTGAACCATATATATGAAACTCATTGTGAATACAGTGAAACATTTTCTTTATTAATGATTTGACTTTATTTTACTCTCACTTACACGCTATTTTACTTTCACTTTACCGTGTGCAGGGCCGGTGGGCATATGCAGATTGTTGCCGTTGTTGTTTCTTTATGTTAGTTTATTATTAGTGTTGATTTCTAATGCAATAAATTTGTTAATATAAAATTTTTAGTAGCAGTGCTCTTCATTTTTGGTGGGTGCGCCTACATTTTTTGAGTTGGGAGCACCAATTCTACATGGAAAAAAGTTAATTTCAAGGCCTCTACTGTCATATTTCTGGATGAACAATAGACAATAAATGTTATTAAACACATAATAACGCGTGTGTGTGAACTGGCACTGACATGAGCTTCTGGAGCATCAAAGAAGAGGCCATTAATATTCATGACCCTTCCAAATATGGTCAAAACCAACCATCTTATATTAGGGCCAATTCATAAAGCAATGCATGGACCTGTGAACCATTTCTGGAGACTTTTTGCACTGCCACATACCTACTATGTAATTTGACTTACTCTATCAATGCACTCTATGGCATCTTTAACACGTTTTAGTAATGCTTTAATTCATGCTAGGAACATGTAAAATGCTCACACCATATTTAGAATTGATCCAATAAATATTAGGGCTTGAAATTAATTGTGAACTCACAAAGTAATAAAAGGCCTCAGTCTGGTCCAAGAAAACAC
Source organism: Danio jaintianensis (assembly GCA_903798115.1). Taxonomy (NCBI): domain Eukaryota; kingdom Metazoa; phylum Chordata; class Actinopteri; order Cypriniformes; family Danionidae; genus Danio; species Danio jaintianensis. Next base: position 4,559,413 of record CAIGQV010019624.1, on the reverse strand, counting down.
TCTCAGCTCCTTTCTCTGCACCGTCTTTAGACATGTCTCCGGCCGGCTGCAGGTATCCCTCATTCAGGAGTCCGCTGGCTAACATCAGGGCTTCGTTTCGGTTTCTGGCCTTTTCTTCAGTGATCAGCCAGTCGATCACTGTGTTTCCTGATCAACACATTCACAGATAAACACAGCAGAAATGCCATTTATACTGAATGTTTTAGTTGAACATTTGTTTACAACCCAGGCTCATCGGCTCAATATGTGTGCCCAGGGCTACATATTCCAGAACCGCAAATATTTGGGGCTACGTCTGCTTGCAGTTTTTGTTTTTACAGATCCACTAGAGGCCGCTGTGTACACTTTTGACAATCTCAGAAACATTACTGGGTCATGTTTGGTCATCATATGTGCCATTTCTTGTAAATTCACTAGAGGCCGCTGCGTACATTTCTGCGAATCTCAAACACATTACTGGGGCACGTTTTATTAACATATGTGACATTTCCCGTAAATCTACTAGAGGCCGCTGTGTACATTTCTGCCAATCTCAAATTTGTTACTGCGCCACGTTTTCTCATATGTGCCCTTTCTTGTAAAGCCACTAGAGGGCGCTTTGTACATTTCCGCAAATCTCAAATACATTATCTCATTATCTCAAATACATTTTCTCATATATGTGAGATCTCTTGTAACTTCACTAGGGGCTGCTGTGTACATTTCTGCAAATCTGAAATATGGTACTGGGCCACTTTTTCTCAAAAATGTCATTTCTTGTAAATCCACCAGAGGGTGCTGTGTGCATTTCTGCGAATGCCAACATCCTTCTCACGTGAAAGTGAAAGAGAAGTAGGTCGGCTTATCATATGTAAATCAGCTATCTACTGACCCACACCCCCCTTTAGCAACCCATAGTGTTTTCAAAAGCAAAATAGAAGAGAAAAGCCGTCATGGCTGCATTCTTTTACCATGATTTTACACTGGGGTTTGTTTGTTTTATTTCCGCCAGACTTGAACCCTGGTCCTCTCCATTCGGCATCTCATGTCCAACCCCATGCGAGGTAAGCTACCGAGAAAAATGACCCCACTGGAAAAGTCATCCATATGGAGGTAAGTGGTCAGCGGTATATCAGTCAGCCCCATATCGTTTGTTTTACACTCAAAATGCAGATATATGTAGCTCCGGGCACGTATTTCACGATTCTCAAATATGTAGAGCTGGGCACATGTTCCCAATGAGTCTGTGTTGTTCATTTACCATTGTTTAGATGTCTAGATATTTAGATTTTATTTTTTTTTCTATTTGTGACATGTTAAACTAATAAATCCAAATAGAATATGTCCAAAAAAACACTAGAGATGGGCTTATGTCTCAGATTTGCTTAGTTTATTGTGTAACTTCATACATATACTCTTTACAATACACGGTTTTATCATGGTATTGAGGTAAGCTGTAGAAAGGGTTACCATTAGGATCTTCTGTGATGGTTTCTATCGTTTTTTTCTATAGTTTCCAGCGGGGTATTTCAGCCTTATGAAATGAAGACCTCACCTGTGAAACAGTGGTTGAAGAGTCTTTTGTCCTTCTCCAGCTTCAGCTCTTTAACTCCTCTGTCTGGATCTTTCATAAACACGTACAGTTCACTGAAGACAGACACAAAAATGATCAATAGTTTAATAATTTGGTTTTGAATTACATTTGCTAAGCAGAATCACCCACTTTATTGATGACAAACAGCCCAACTTTGGGTCAAATATGGACAAACCCAACTGTTGGATTAAAAATGACTGTCATTTAAATGTAATTTTAAATGTAACAAAAGCATTTGTTGTCATGACTTTTTGTCATATAATTTTTACAGTGTACTCTAAAAAATGCTGGGTTGTTTTAGAATATAGGGTTATTTTTTCCAATTAAATTTAAATGCTTTAAATTTAAACACTTTTTTTAACCCAGTGGTTGGGCTTGTCCATTATTTGACCCAACGTTAGATCACAACAACCCAGCATTTTTTTAGAGCGTTCAGTTCAAAGGGGTTTTATAACTGAATTTACATTCTGATACCTCAGGTTAACATTCTCCGGTAGCCGAATGGATCGGCGTGTCGACTTTCTAGCAAACTTTTTTCCTCCCTGTAAGCAGGTAATGGCCCTGCGGACGTCTTTAACCCAGTGCTCGCGCTCCTCCAGGTGCGTCGCTTGGAAGAAATGATCCTGGTTCTTAGCTGTGGACACTTTGAACACCAGCTGATGAAAAAACATAAACTTTATTAACTCTTCAAAGGGTCAGAAATTACCTAGGCATCATTTTAACAGCAGAAAGAAAAAACTAAACACTGTTTTTTTATTTTGAATGTTTGGTGACTTTATCTAAAATGACCCCAAGTTTGAAAAACCTATTAACCCTGTGGACTTACAGATAAAAAATTACCCATGCACAATTTTAACAGCAGAAAATACCTAACAAAGTTTTTTACCTTTAAGTTCGGTGACTTTTTGTAAAACGACCCCAAAGTTAACCCTCCTGTTGACTTACAGATCAAAAATGACCCAGGCACCATTTTAACAGGAGAAAAATGAAGGACGCTGGTTCGAGTCTCAGCTGGGCCAGTTGGCGTTTCTGGGTGGAGTTTGCATGTTCTCCCCGTGTTGGCGTGGGTTTCCTCCGGGTGCTCCGGTTTCCCCCACAGTCCAAACACATGCGCTATAGGGGAATTAGTGTGTGTGTGTGTGTGTGTGTGTGTGTGTGTGTGTGTGTGTGTGTGTGTGAATGAGTGTGTATGGGTGTTTCCCAGTACTGGGTTGCAGCTGGAAGGGCATCTGCTGTGTAAAACATATGCTGGAATAGTTGGCGGTTCATTCCACTGTGGCGACCCCTGATAAATAAGGAACTAAGACGAATGAAAATGAATGAATGAATGAATGTTACAGGAAAACTAAAAGTGTGTTTTTAGCATCGATCACATCAGTTTTTGTTTGATGGTTTTGTTTAGGAAATGATTCATTTGCAAATCAAGCACTGCCCAACACTGTTATACTTTACAGTAGTGATGGGGCAAACTAAGCTTTCCAAAGCTTTGAAACAACTGAACCAATTGCTTCACAAAATAGTTCACGAAGTGTTCGAACAGCAAATACTAGCGACACCTGGTGGTCAAAACCATGTAAATGCAACAGAAACTCAATTCACGTGGATTTGAAGTGAAGTGAAGTGTAGTGTAGTGCAGTGTGGCCAAGTATGGTGTCCCATACTTGGAATTTGTGCTCTGCATTTAACCCATCCAAGTGCACACACACAGTTAGTGAACACACACCCGGAGCAGTGGGCAGCCATGCTGCGGCGCCCGGGGAGCAGTTGGGGGGAACGGTGCCTTGCTCAAGGGACTCACCTCAGTCGTGGTATTGAGGGTGGTGGAGAGTGCTGGTCATTCACTCCCCCCACCCCCAATTCCCGCTGGTACCGAGTATTGAACCAGCAACCTTCGGATCACGAGTCCAACACTCTAACCACCAGGCCACGACTGCCCCCCTATACATACATTTGATGGTATTACACAGATCCAGTGAAGCAACATGAAATTTCCGAAACGTTTCGAAACAGTAATGATGTAACAAAGCCTCATTTACTACACTGTAAATAATGCTGGGTTCCACACAATACCTTCATGTTGTCCCGACACAAATTAAGTTAATTAATAGTTTTAACAAATTTAAGTGGATTGAGCATAAAACAATTAGGTTGTCCCAAAAAAAAACTTAAGAATTGTGTTGTCTCAACTCATACTTTAAATAAGTAGTTTAAACAAGCAGCTAAAGTCAAAGTTTGAGTGTAAAATCATGTTACCCTGCCGTTTTGAAACAGCGTAACATCATAAGCATCATCATAAGCATCATAAAGCAGTGCTTAAAAACAGTAGTGTACAGTATAGTGTGATTACCGCTCTCTTAGTGAAGTCCTGGCAGGGGCTGGTGAGCATCGCCCCCTTCAGAGGGATCATCCCCTTCGGGTTTCTGTCCGTCTTCTTCTTATAAAACTCAATAGCGTCGTCTGCTAACACAACCCACACCGCTTTCCATGAGTTCAGCACAGTGCCCTGAAAAAACAAGAACACTTCAGTGCACTGGCTTACTGACACCACCACAGTAAACACTAGTGAACACATATATACATTAGTGAGCACACATACATATATAAACACTAATGAACACACACACTAGTGAACACACATACACACTAGTGAACACACCTACACATATA
>CAIGQV010019624.1:4542343-4555163 GCA_903798115.1 Danio jaintianensis | reverse complement strand
CCTACACATATAGACACTAGTGAACACACATACACACTTTTGAACACACATACACACTAGTGAACACACATAAACACTATTGCACACACATAAACCCTATTGAACACACAAACTCAAGTGAACACACATAAACACTAGTGAACACACTTAAACATAAACAAGTGGACACACATACACACTAGTGAAAATACATATACATACACACTAGTGAACACATACACAAATAAATACTAGTGAACAGACATAAACACTAGTGAACATGCATGCATACAGACTAGAGAACACACAAACACTAGTGAACACACATAAACACCAGCGAACACGCATAAACACCAGTGAACACACATGCACACTAAGGAACACACATACACACTAGTAAACACACTTACACATAAACCCTAGTGAACACACATTTGCCTATAGTGAAAATACATACACACAAACATTAGTGAACACATAAATACTAGTAAACACATATACGCACTAGTGAACACACATACGCACTAGTGAAAATCCATACACACAGACACATAAATACTAGTAAACACACACATAAACACTAGTGAACACAGACATTAGTGAACATGCATACATACAGACTAGTAAACACAGATACACACTAGCAAACACACATAAACACTAGTGAAAATACATACACACTAGTGAACGCATGCACACATAAATACTAGTGAACACACATACATACAGACTAGTGAACACACAAACACTAGTGGACACACATAACTATTAGTAAACACACATACACACTAGCAAACACACAAACACCAGTGAAGACACATACACACTTGTGAACACACATACACACTAGTGAAAATACATACACACTAGTGAGCACATGCACACATAACTACTAGTAAACAACACATAAACACTAGCAAACACACAAACACTAGTGAACCACATACACTAGTAAACAAGCATACACACTAGTGAACACACAAACACTAGTGAACACACATAAATATTAGTAAACACACATAAACACTAGTGAGCCACATACACACTAGTGAACACACATAACATGCTTTCTATGTAGAAACAAACGTCTCAAATACCACATTTGAACAGTGGCTGCAGTTGTGAGAACCAGAGTATACTAGTTCCGGTCATAACCACATCACAACCTTGGGTTTCCAAATAACTGAATGGCCAGTCATCAGTTATGAATTCCAGTAAAAGACTGAACGCCACATTCCTTTAAAAGCATGATAAAATAATCCATTCCAGTGCATCTTGTTACTACAGTATATACTATTGACCTTATTCCTCACGTACAATCTTTTTGGCTCAAGACTTCCCATTTCATTCATTTCCATTAAGTTTTAGACGTTGCAAACTGATATTGTCATATTATATTATTCTACTTTTTATGAATAGTCATGAACACACTTGTTTGTAGAGCATGCAGTTAATGCCGTTTATTATGCCTAGTCATTTCTCCCATAGAAAACTGAATCGGAAGTTCTATAACAATCGTGAAAATGAGCGTACTTCACATTGCACAATCAGTTCAATACTATACAATATATATATATATATATAAAATCAGCACTGTTTGAAGCAGCACAATCACAAATGCAGTTCAGTAAAGTGCGGATATAACATTTCTGTCCTTTTCACTTCTGTATTTTAGCGAGATTAGTTTCCAGATGCCTCTGCACAAATCATTACAGCATATATAAATAGGAAACATGATGAAACGCTACCTCAGTTCCCACATGAAAAAATACTACAGTCATTTATAGTAAATGCAGTGTTTCTGAGCCATAACATAGTATAATAATAAGTGTATTATACTGTATTTTTCACTTTGTTAATGAATGCTCCAGCATACTGTAGTGTACTTTAGATTTTACTATAGTAAACTGTGGTGTATTGTAGTATAATATATCCTACAGTTGTAGAAAACTACAGTATTGGGCCAATTGTTTATATTAATATAACTATTTTTAAGGGTTCAGTACAAAAAAAAACCCTTGGTCAAAATGAGAGTTGTGTAGACCAAACGTTTAGTAAAGATAGATTATATTTGGAAGGAAGAAAGGAAAAAATAAAGAAGTAGGATGTTTCCACTTCTGCTCCCAAAATAGAGCAACTTCGTGGAAACAAACGACAACACATGACGTTAGCACATTATCTTATTTATTTATTATTTTACCTTATTCAGTAAAATTACCCTTTATGGTCACTAATTTCGGCTCATTTTAAAAAAGTAGTTTAAACAAACGTCATTTTTTTGTGTATAAAAATGTTCAAAAACGCAACAGAAATCTTACTACAAATTCTAGTAGAATACTCTAAAATACTATAGTATTTTTCATGTGGGAGCCTATAATCTCTTACCTTTTTGACCAAGTATCCTTCTCTGATAGTTGTTGGCTCCATGTCCATAAACTGTTGAAGCGTGTTTAAAACAGCCTGCAGGACTCGAAGGCTTCAGCAGATTCTGCGTCTCTGATGACACTTATAGACACACATTCGTTAAAACGGGAAGTTGCACACAGGCTGATAGGCAAGTTCATGGTCACCCAGTTTCCTCTGTATTTTCAGCCCACACGCCACATGAGTCGATGATACACGCCTGCGTTCACTCGCTGTTATATCCACACACACTCTTTACAGGCATAATTTTAAACAAATGACAAGTCTGGCTCCACCCACATAAAAAACAAAACTTCATAGTAAATACCACACTATAAAAAATACCGTTTTTTGTGTTTATTTGTGGTTGTGCATTGCATTATGGGATGTTGATCTCTGCTCTGTCCACTTTTGATGTCGAAAATTCAACTCTACAGTTTAACAAAGTGACATATTAGTAGTTTTAAATAATATAATGTATAATAATAAATAATATCTAGAGAAATAAGTGTGTAGAATAACAGAAAATGTGCTGCAGTTTATTACAAGGTTTCTGTAGCGTAATATACAACACCAACCCAGACAATACAGCACTTACACATGTTCACTTTTGTGTGTCAGCAGTGTGTGAATCTCTCCAGCCTCTAATGGTGAACATGAATTAATTGTATTTATTACAATCAGACTTGATAAAAACAGTCTGCAGAAACACTTTGATTGACATTCTCCCTCTACCTATAGTGCCCATCTCTCCCTCATTAGCATAAACAGCAGCCCTGAGTAAGAAGCAGCCGTCTGTCTATTAGCCATTAGAGTGTTTGAGCTGCTGAAGATAATGTCAGCATAGACTAAGAGGATTATAGATGTGGAGTTTTAGATGAACAGCGACAGGAGTATCCATAGACTGACAGAAGCATGAAGCACACACTGACACTGAAGCACACATGCACACCTGACCAGCACTGAGAGCACAGCTAGTGCTGTTTTACATCTGTCGCTATGCTGACACATTGACATTTGTAGCTCCGCCCTCTTCTGAAAAGAGCACAATCTCATTTGCATTTAAAGCGACAGTCACCAAAACGCCACAATTAGGATCAAAGCCTAAAGGGGTCAGTTTCAGAGAGCTAGAGAACATTATCTGTGTGGTGTTTTGAGCTGAAACTTCACACACACTCTAGAGACATCAGAGATGTATTTTACATCTTGTAAAAATGAGCATAATAGGTCAGCTTGAATATAAATTAGCATTTATTTTAACCATGTATGATATTAAAGATATATGCACAGAAGTAAAAACTCAAATCATTTCTGTTTACTTAATCTGTGGAAAAATACTTGAAGCAAACCATGAGAAACACAGGAAGCTGAAGGAAGAGTGTTACGACAAAAGGTGGTACATCGCAGCCCTGTGGTCACTGAAGAGGAAACTGTCATTGTTTAAAAACACATCAAACTTATTTAGTATATTACAATACATTACTACACCCGTTCGCATATTTGAACCCAGATGTTTAGTGCTTGTCATTCTTCGTCATTTATATTTATCTAGCTAATAAACATTAACAGAATGAATGAGACGAAAGGTGTTTTTTTCACATGTGGTTTCGAAAGGAAGTGAAAAAGCTGTTGTGAATTCTTCATCAGCTCATATTGCAATACTTGCTGTATTTGTCTTTTTAAAAGTGAAAGTTGAATTTGTTAACAGTATAACTTACTACTTTTATAGGCAGACTAACACAGAAGGAAGGCTAATCAAGTGGTGTGGTATTGCGGGACACTGCAAAACAAACTGCTTTTCTTCATTCATTCATTCATTTTCTTTTAGGCTTAGTCCTTTTATTAATCTGGGGTCGCCACAGCGGAATGAACCGCCAACTTATCCAACGTATGTTTTACACAGCTGGTGCCCTTCCAGCTGCAACCCATCACTGGGAAACATCCATACACACTCATTCACACACATACACTACGGACAATTTAGCCTACCCAATTCACCTATAGCGCATGTGTTTGGACTTGTGGGGGAAACCGGAGCACCCGGAGGAAACCCACGCCAACACGGGGAGAACAGGCAAACTCCACACAGCTTTTCTTACTTTACATTAAGTTTTTGTCTTGTTTCTGGTCCAAAAAATATCTAAAAATTCTTAAATCAAGAAGCATTTTCTAGACAAGCAAAAAATATAGTCTTCTTTTCAGAAATAATGAGTCAAAATGAAGTGAGTTTTTCCTTAAAACAAGCAAAATAGTCTGTCAATGGGGGAAGCACAATAATATTGTTTTCACTCTGAAATACATACAGTTATATTAAAATGGGTTTAGCTTGACTGATGGCTTTACATGACTTTAATAGCCATTTTGAGAACAACAATGGATAATAATTTACTTTGGATTTTGAAAAATAATATCTGCAAAAAAATCTAAGGTACTTACTATTTGCATGGCTGTGAAGAGCGCCCTCTCCCATATATCTGACCGTTCACAAGTAGTTTACAAACATTATATTTAGCTCTTCTGTCGTAAAATTGATCATAAAAATATGTTTGGAAATATATTTAAAAATATACAAAGAATGGCCAAAAAAATATATTTGCTTAATTATTTTCTACAAATACATATTTGACTATTAAAAAATTAATTAATAAGATTTTTACCCTACATATATTTCAATCCAAGTAAATGCATTCACATGTAACATTAAGAAAGTCTGCAGTTTTAATTTGCACTTCAACCAATATATATATATATATATATATATATATAGTTTGTATTCAACTATTTTTGATCTCCATTGATCTCCATACATATTCTACTGTAAAATTGGAAATGCATTTTCTTCACCCTAAAATATTCTAAGAAATATGTTTGGGTTGTAATGAAATATATTTTCGAATAAAAAATATATTATTTATATGTTAAAAAACACAGACACAACATATATTTACAATTTATTTTGGTAATATATACGAAGTCAGGGAAAAGTAGGTATTTGGCTTAAAATAGGAACCCCTGAGATTCCTTCCTTCATCAAAAACCTTTCTTTTTAACATGACTATCTAAGCAGTAGGCAATAGTAACATATTCAAATGCAGAATTAGTCAAATCCCCGACTGTCTTATTGTGTTAATCTGCAGTACACTCCTCATGCTGAGCTCATTAAAGCGCACACGCGCGCGCGGCTTCGGGATTATTGTTGTGCAGGGATTACCGTCAGGAACAGGAACTGCACACATGACTTTAGACCTGCTTTCTGCGATGCCGTTTTTTCACGGTTTTCCACCGAATCGTGCTTTGCTTCAGCCGGGCAGATCTTGAGCTGATTCTCCACACCTGACTGCCTTCATCTCCGTCTTCATCTTCATCATGGCCGACATCCCGCAGCTCATTAAAATCGGCGTTTCGCTGAAAACCACACCGAATAACGGACCCGTTTACTTCAAATCAGACGGAACCAGATTCGGTCAGACCAGAACCATCAAACTACTGACCGGAACTAAATACAAGGTGGACGTGGTGGTCAAACCGGGAGCAGTGGAGGCGACGTGAGTGAATGATGTGATGATCATTTCTTTATTTAAAGCAGTGAAATGATAGGCTATCTTTGATTATATATTCTATTTATTTATTATTATATATTTTATTATTTATATATATATATCACATTTATTCTCTCTCTCGCTCTCTCTCTTTGCAAAAGAAGAAGAAAAAAAGAGCAAATTGATAATTTTGTTGTAGGAAAAGCCAAAATGGCGATAATAAAGTAGAGGATAGAGGTGAAGTTTGTCGAGACGTGGGGCAAGTTTTTAAGTTTAATTAAAGTGAGAATTTAGTGTTTTTATTTCGTGTTATATTATATTATATTATATTATATTATATTATATTATACTATATTATATTATACTATACTATACTATATTATACTATATTATATTATATTATACTATACTATACTATATTATACTATATTATATTATATTATATCATATTATATTATATTATATTATACTATATTATACTATACTATATTATATTATATTATATTATATCATATTATATTATATTATATTATATTATATTATATTATACTATACTATACTATATTATATTATATTATATTATATTATACTATACTATATTATATTATATTATATTATATTATATTATACTATATTATATTATATTATATTATATTATATTATTCATTCATTCATTCATTCATTTTTGTTTTCGGCTTAGTCCCTTTATTCATCTGGGGTCGCCACAGTGGAATGAACCACCAACTTATCCAGCATATGTTTTACATAGCGGATGCCCTTCCAGCTGCAACCCATCACTGGGAAACACCCATACACTTCCATTCACACATACACTATGGACAATTTAGCATACCCAGTTCACCTATAGCGCATGTCGTTGGACTTGTGGGGGAAACCGGAGCACCCAGAGGAAACCCACGCCAACACAGGGAGAACATGCAAACTCCACACAGAAACGCCAACTGACCCAGCCGAGGCTCGAACCAGCGACCTTCTTGCTGTGAGGCAACAGTGCTAACTACTGCGCCACCGCGCCGCCCTATATTATATTATATTATATTAGCCTATATTATATATTCGTACTATATAAGAATGTCAAGAATATTGAAGAATTTGAAAATGTGTGGATTTATAAATATGTGCCCTGTTAATGATGGAGAACTAATATTTATGAAATGGCTTGATTAAAACATTTGCTAATTGTGTGTTTTTTTTTTAAATGGTATGAAATATATTTTTATAAAGAGATAATCAAACAAATATATATATATATATATATATTGGATTTCATAGGTAGCTTTTGCATCAGATGCATTGATTGATGTTAATTCTGTGTAGTTAGTTATAGTGTGACATTTTATGGTGCAGTGATCGTAATAGATAATCCCACGTGGAAAAACTATAGTAATTTATAGTAAATACTATGGTATTTTTGAACCATACTATAGTAAAGAATTTTAAATTAATCTGTTGTGACAATTCAACAGTTGCTATGGTAACACAACAACTATAGTAATATAAACAAATGCTGTAAACCCAAATACTGTAGTTTTCTACAACTATAGGGTATATTATACTACAATACACCACAGTTTACTGTAGTAAATCTAAAGTATACTACCATATTTAATTACAGATAGGTGGCACGGTAGCGCAGTGGGTAGCGCTGTCGCCTCTCAGCAAGAAGGTCGCTGGTTCGAGCCTCGGCTGGGTCAGTTGCTCCGGTTTCCCCCACAGTCCAAAGACATGCGCTATAGGTGAACTGGGTAAACTAAATTGTCCGTAGTGTATGAGTGTGAATGAGAGTGTATGGGTGTTTCCCAGTGTTGGGTTGCAGCTGGAAGGGCATCCGCTGTGTAAAACATATGCTGGATAAGTTGGTGGTTCATTCCGCTGTGGCGACCCCAGATTAATAAAGGGACTAAGCCGAAAAGAAAATGAATGAATGAATTTATTACAGATTTATGGTTCAAAACACTATAATATTTATTATAAAACAATTACTGTAGTATTTTTTCAAATGGTAATTTAATATTGGCTATACAAGACATGTACCTGCTACTCAAACAAGTAAAAAAATACAATGATTAAATGTTATTATAATTTTAAAAAGTGAGAATACTAGAAAGGAATGAGGGATTTGAGATGTACTCTGTCACGATACAGACGGGATGTCATGATTGTAGGGCTTATCCTGCAGGATTGACAGATTGCTTCCTTTGGCAGTCAAATCCAGACGATTAAAGCATCATGCATATCAGACTGCATCTTTAATGCATGTATTGCTTGTTATATGTAGGCCTACAGATGTCGAGGAACAAAAAATGTCTGATAATTCAAATAGATTGCAATGTAAATACTCATTTGGGTTTCATTTAGAAAGGATATTGTTTATTCTTTAGCCATATAGCTCTGCAATGGTTGACATAGTGGCTCAGTGGTTAGCACTGTTGCCTCACAGCAAGAAGGTCGCTGGTTTGAGCCTCGGCTGGGTCAGTTGGCATTTCTGTGTGGAGTTTGCATGTTCTCCCCGTGTTGGCGTGGGTTTCCTCCGGGTGCTCCGGTTTCCCCCACAGTCCAAACACATGCGCTATAGGGGAATTGATGAACTAAATCGGCCGTAGTGTATGAGTGTGTATGGGTGTTTCCCAGTACTGGGTTGCAGCTGGAAGGGCATCCGCTGTGTAAAACATATGCTGGATAAGTTGGCGGTTCATTCCGCTGTGGCGACCCCTGATGAATAAAGGGACTTAGCCAAAAGTGATTATATGTATGTATATATATTATATATATTTGAACTATATGTTGAATACCATACCAGCTGAGCGCTTACCTCCGTATGGACGGCTTTCCCGCTCTTATCAGTTTGCCCAGTGGCTCGCTGCATACGTAGGCGGACTTCAGACGCAGAGAGGAGTTGACCACGATGACGAGGTTCGAGTCCGGTGAAGAACGGTTCCAGAAAGCAGGTAAAATAAAAGCCAAAAAATAAAATAAACAAGTAAATAACAGGGTGAGAATGTGGTAAAAATCTAAAAATGTGGTAAAAATCGGGCTGCTGTGAGGGCTTTTCTTTTTCTGGATTGCTTTTGAAAACACTATCGGTTGGGTTTAGGAAAGGAAGAGGGTGGGTCAGTCAGTCAGTCAGTCGACACCGGCCTCTGGTGGATTTACGTGAGAACAGCAGGCGTGAATGGCACTCGTGAGAGAAATTTAAGATCTGAAAAAGCGTACACAGTGGCCTCTGGTGGATTCGCGAAAACAAAAACTGCAAAAAATATACCTCCTGTGATATATTTGGCGCTCTCCAGAAATGTATATAGAGGTACGTATCCATAATGAGCCTGGGTTGCATTTATGCTGAGTAAGCACTGTGCTTATGCTCCATTAACATGTATTTCTTTAGTAAGTAAATGTGTATTAAAATGAAGTGTTTGTGGTGACAGTCTCTCTCACGGCTGTGTCTCAATCCTCAGATCCATGACTGTAGGCGGAGTGACGTTTCCTCTGGAGCAGCAGTCTAAAGACCCTCAGTCTGTGGTGTACAGCGGCATGTATAACACTGAAGGAGTAACACACACTAAAAGCGGAGAGAGACAGCCTGTTCAGATCAGCATACAGGTGAGAATAAAAAACAATAGTGTCTGGCTGCAGACTTGAACATGCAAGCTGAGACACGCAGTCTCGGACACAGGTGCTGCGTCCCAATTCGCATACTTATACAACAGTAGTCAACATTTGAAGTGGATCACAACTCTTCATCAAAGTTGTCCTAAAACTACTGAACAACACCCATTCTTGTCTTTATTGAAATTTTGAATCCACTTCAGATGTTGACTACTGTGTGTCCTAAAAGTATGTAGTTTTGTGAAGAAAAGTACATACTTTTGAGTGTGTAATAGAAGAGTGCAAGCTTTGGGACAAACTTCTTCCTCGTTAACGGATCATTATGTTGCTTAGTTACGAGACCTGTCAATCATCTTCACACATCATCCACATTTCTTTCATATTTAATTTCCTACCATATTGTAAATTCAGCTGTGTGTTAATCTGCCATTCACCAGTCTTTCATGCAGAGAAATCTCCTCGGGGATTTGCAGAATTATGCATTCAGAAGTTAAACACGTCTTTATAGAAGTTCACATTGTTGTTGCAGATGAAGTATAACACAGAAAACATGATTTAAATATTTTCTAGTTGGCTAGATATTAATTAATAGTCATTCAAACAACTGTACTGAAGCCTCTCTACTTAAGGCTTTGCGCATCCGCCATGTTTGTAGTTTGTTTACACTTCTTAAACGCGTTTGTAGTTCTAATTGAATTCTAATTGAAATATAAAAGGGAAAAACTTTATTTTAAGATATCAGATATTAATTAACAGTCATTCAACTTTACCAAAACCTCTCTACTTGACGGTTGATCTTGCGCCATGTTTGTAGTTTGTTTACACTTTTTTTACCCAAGTTTGTAGTTCTAATCAAATTTGTCCAACACTCAATGTATTGTGGGCAATATTAGCAGTTAGAGTACAGACGCTTCTACACTTCACATTTCTACCAGAAATAGCACACCATCCGGGAACCTTTGGTGTACTCTTTTCAACATGCTACAGTTTGGGACACTAATTCTATTTTCCAATACTATTTAGGATGGATTGTATGTGAATTGGGATGCAGAAATGCACTCAGTAGGGCTAGTGACGTCACTGTGAGAGGTAGGGTTAGGTGTACACATTAAAGGTCTTGTGTAATTAAAATAAAGTTTAGATGTTAGTAAGAGTATTGTTCGTTTTAAGGATATCTTTAAGCTAGTGTGTGACAAAATTCATGTTTAGAAGATATAAACCTGATATGAACATGTAAAGCTTGCAGTTTGTCACTTCCGCCTAAATTGATCAACATTTTGTTTCACGTCACCTCATACTTCAGTTTCTCATCAAATCTTCTGACCAATCAAATGCTTTCTAGTATCTGACATGCCCCGCCCCCTTCTTCTCATTGGCTGTTCATCTGATGTGCTTGAGCTAGAATATATTATTATTATTATAATACTATACTTATACAATACTATACTATATGATACGATTTCTGGGGCCGCACGGTAACAACTATTGTAATAATATTGATATAATATAAACAATATAATATAAGAATATAATATAAAAGGGCGACACGCTGGCTCACTGGTTAGCACTGTGGCGTCACAGCAAGAAGGTTGCTGGTTCGAGTCCCGGCTGGGACAGTTGGTGTTTCTGTGTGGAGTTTGCATGTTCTCCCCGTGTTGGCGTGGGTTTCCTCCGGGTGCTCCGGTTTCCCCCACAGTCCAAACACATGCGCTATAGGGGAATTGATTAACTAAATTGGCCGTAGTGTATGAGTGTTTGTGTGAATGAGTGTGTATAGGTGTTTCCCAGTACTGGGTTGCGGCTGGAAGGGCATCCGCTGTGTAAAACATATACTGGAATAGTTGGCGGTTCATTCCACTGTGGCAACCCCTGATGAATAAAGGGACTAAGCCGAAGGAAAATGAATGCATGAATAATACTATTTCTACTTTAAAATAGCATAGAATAGTGCATAAATATGCAATTTGGGACACACACCTTATATCTTCCTTTGTGTTCGACGGAAGAGGCTTTAAGGTTTTCTTAAAAGTAGGCAGTGCAACAATGTAGCTCGTCAGGATTTGAAACAGAGCCTATAAATACCTTAAAAGCCTGATGAAGAGCTTGAAAATTAGAGCTTGACCTGAAGTGCAGTGTTAATACACCACTGTTTTAAAGCAATAACATCTACACAATCAAGTCACAAACACAAACAAGCAGAGAAACTTTTACACAACTGCTAAACATTCATACATTCATTTTCCTTCGCCTTAGCCTCTATTTCAGGGGTCGCCACAGCGGAATAACTATTCCAGCATATGCACTTCCAGCCGCAACCCAGTACTGGAAAACACCCATACACACTCATTCACACACACACTCATACACTACGGGCAATTTAGTTCATCAATTCCCCTATAGCGCATGTGTTTGGACTGTGGGGGAAACCGGAGCACCCGGAGGAAACCAACGCCAACACGGGGAGAACATGCAAACTCCACACAGAAATGCCAACTGACCCAGCTGGGACTCGAACCAGCAACCTTCTTGCTGTGAGGCCACAGTGCTAACCACTCAGCCACCGTGCCGTCCAACTGCTAAACGCCATCATGGAAACACACACATGACACTAAAGAAATGCAATAAACATTATCAACATTAGCTGTAACATAAAACTCTGATGTACAGTGTTGTGCATAAATCAGCTATTGAACCATAGATGGTGCAGAATTAGTGTGTACAGTGTGTGTTTTGTGCTCGACAGTTCACTCAGGCTGGTGTTTTCGAGACGGTCTGGCAGGTGAAGTTCTACAACTACAACAAGAGAGACCACTGCCAGTGGGGGAACAGCTTCAACAGTATCGAGTATGAGTGCAAACCCAACGACACACACACACTCATGTGGATCAATAAAGAGATGTTCCTGTGAATCAGAGGATATCCGAAACAACACTCACACACACACACTTACACACAACACATGCTCTGACTGTGATGGAAACTGCTGGAAATATGAATCAGTGTAGAGGTGTAGCCTTCCCTGTGTCTAATAGGTGATTAGAGTGTCATGATGATTTTACCCACATTCAAAAATACTACAGTAATTCATAGTAAAAGTGTAGAAAACTACAGTATTGGGTCACTATAGTTGTTGTGTTACCATAGCAACTGTAAAATGACCACAACACATCAATAACTACAGTTGTTGTGTTACCATAGCAACTGTAGAAGCGCCACAACACATCCATTACTATAGTTGTTGTGTTACCATAGCAACTATAGAATCGCCACAA
>CAIGQV010019624.1:4510841-4524926 GCA_903798115.1 Danio jaintianensis | reverse complement strand
AGGTATATTATATTATATTATAATAAGGTATATTATATTATAATCAGGTATATTATATTATGGTTTATTTTGCAAGTAAGATGCAAATAACAAAAATAATCTTTATAAAAATATACATTTTTACAAGCAAACTAAATGTATAATGTTCAACTTAATTTGTTTGTTTAAATTCAGCCTGTATGAAGTGTTTGCAACCGCTTACCTTAAAGATATGTAGTAAATCCAGTGAATCATTATTTTCAGTGTGGGACAAGGTATAAGTGTATTCTGCATCAGCATGAGAGTGACTGCATCCTCCGCGTCTCACAGAAACTCATTGCTCTGTTAATGAACTGACAGTCTGACCCCCTGCAGTTTAACACAATCATCTCTCATTGGTTTTATTGCATTAATTAGCATTGAGCTAATAATACTGATGATTCATCAACACCGCTGATCTCACTGAAGAGCTAATGGATGTGAAAAGCAGTGTGTTTCATGGGTCATTATCATATTTTCTTCATTTGTCGGGTGTGCAGATATTATTTTATCATCCACATATACAGCTGAAGAGAAAGATATTCGCCCTCGTGAAATTTTTATTCTTGTTATTCAAAATATGTCTCACGTGCTGTAATGGAGAGAGTGTTTTTTCCAGCACATTTTAAAAAAGTAATATTTTTAATAGCTAATTTCTGATAACTCATTTCTTGATGACAGTACATCATATTCTATGATAAAATGAGTAATCTTCAATCAAAGGCTGAGCATCTGCTTCTGTGTTTGGGGCGGCTCCTTCTGTTGACGTCAACCTGAGGTTTTCCATAGCAACTGCATATCAATATTCTCTTGTACCGTTAGTTTGCTATGAGGGAATGATGCGCAAAGGAAAGCCCCGCCCCTACTCAATATTCAGTTTCAGCTAGAAGTACATTAACATACTGAAATAAAAGTCTCAGCAACGTCCTGTTCATGCATAAAAAATATATTATATGAATATTAAATATTATATTAAATACTCAAATATTATATTAAAAATGTTAAATACAGAGATTTTCCATTTATTTCCCTGACACTGTTTACACGCCGCTGATTATGCAGTAAAAAGCTCCAGACAGCTGCTTCATTTGATTTAAAACTTGTGCGTGCCTGTGTGTGTGTGCATGTGTGCGTGTGCATGTGTGTGTGTGTATGTTGTCATTAATGACGGAGTTGAGAGTTTTCCTCCATTATTCCTCTTCTGTATTCTGATTATTCATCATCTCTTCTGAACACATGCTGAGTCTGAGCTCTTCAGTATGACAAGAGTCCTCATCAGTCTTGCACATGCTCACACACACACACACACACACACTCACACTCACTCCTACACACACGCGCACACCACCCACACATTTACTACACCCACACATGCACTCACACACACATACTCACCCCCCCCCACTTGTATAGACATGCACTACACACATATATACATACTCACTCACAAACACGACCACACACAGCACACACACACACACACACACACACAATACAGTCTCTAGGCCACATCACCTAGCCAAACTGAAAATAGTTTTTACCATATTTTTGATCAAATAAATGAGTAACACTTTAGTTTAAGTACCAATTCTCACTATTAAAGGGATAGTTCACTCAAAAATGACAATTCTGTCATCATTCAATCTCCTTCAAAGAGCTCAATCTCATTTGCATTTAAAGCGACAGTCACCAAAATGGCACAATTATGATCAAAGCCTAAAAGGGTCAGTTTCAGAGAGGTAGAAAACATTATTTGTGGAGTATTTTGAGCTGAGACTTATTTTATATCTTGTAAAAAGGGTCTTAAAATAAAGTGTGACTCTTGAGTTTTAGTCCAGCGGTGTGTTTAAAAGAAGCAGTTTATACAGCAACTTTGGATGAAGTGGGTCATGTGACCACATGTGACCAATGAGCTTATAGTTAGTGAGAGTTTGATATCGCAGAGCTTAGGTGTTTGTAGCTCCGCCCTCTTTTGAAAAGAGCACAATCTCATTTGCATTTAAAGCGACAGTCACCAAAATGCCACACAATTAGGATCAAAGCCTAAAAGGGTCCGTTTCAGAGAGTCATAAAGCATTATTTGTGTGGTATTTTGAGCTGAAACTCCACACTTACACACTAGAGACATCAGAGACCCATTTTACATCTAGATAAAATAAAGTGTGATCAATAAATGAGTTTAGTCCAGCAGTGTGTTCAAAAGAAGCAGTTTATACAGCAGCTTTGGATGAAGTGGGTCATGTGACCGCCTGAATGAGCTTATAGTTAGTGAGAGAGTTTGATATTGCAGAGCTTATCCGCTATATTAAGCAGAATCGTGGACCCGCATGGCTCATAAGTACAGCACCATAGGTAAACCTCTGTGTGGGATGACCAGCGTGAGATGTGAGTGTGTCCCGCTTCACTAATTTCACTCCATTTTACTCGAACTCTGTTATGTTGGGCTCTCAATTTGACGAATTATGTGTATTTTCTGCGCAGACAGGAAGGAGAATGTGTGTGTGTGTGTGTGTGTGTGTTGGATTGTCTGCTAATGGTGTTTATTTGTTTGTTTTGTGTCTCTCTGCTTTTCTCTTTCTCTTCTGCCAGTCGATGCTGATGAGATTAAACGGCTGGGAAAGAGGTTTAAGAAACTCGACCTGGATAATTCAGGATCTCTGAGTGTGGAGGAGTTCATGTCCTTGCCCGAGTTACAGCAGAATCCGCTGGTGCAGAGAGTCATCGACATATTCGACACCGACGGGAACGGAGAGGTGGATTTCAAAGGTAAGCATAATTAATATACACATAGTAATTAAAATACACTTGAAATCAAAACTAGCCATATTGATGTTGTTAGCTCACATTGCTAGTTTAGTGGTGAACAATTCATCTGTGCATGTCATTAAGAACAAAATAATGAGTTTGCCCTTGTAATCTTGAATTGAAATCTGAAAATGCACTTCCTGTTTGTTTACAGTTCAATTCTTAGATTAGGTCTGTCTGAGGTGGTGGGCGGGGTTAACATACTTAACCACGCCCCCTCCAGCTGTCAGTTTTGACAACAAACAGAAATGGTGAGGAGGAGGAGTCTGTTAGGTTGTAATAACTCTCCCCAAACCCTTTTCCCCATCTTTCTGAATGAAATGCCTACGTTACATCATCCAATCAGCTCGCAGTAGAAAAAACAAGCCACACCCACTGTTTTCTCATTTAATATTCCGTTTCTCTAGGAACTGCGTCACACTACAAATAAAAAAACAAAATGGTCGCAGCTTCTGGTTCATGTGGACTTTAAATGATGCGTGTGCAGAATAATATAGATGTATTGGGGATAAAAATCTAATCCAAAATTCCAAAATGTGCATTAAAAATAGGTGGATGGAAACATAGATAGTGTGATCTGTGTTTCTGCATTAACAGTAGTGGTGTTTCTCTCTCTCTCTCTCTCTCTGTGTGTGCGTGTGCATGCGTGCGTGTGTCTATGTAGAGTTCATCGAAGGCGTCTCTCAGTTCAGTGTGAAGGGAGATAAAGAGATGAAACTGCGCTGTGAGTATCAGTCTGTCTGTCTTCTGCATGTCTCACACACTGTTATGGGTATTAACTGGGTATAATTAATTACTAATTACTGTAATTAAATAACTTCTGCTAAAAAAAATAAAGTACGAGATTACTTAACATTTTCAGGTAATTTAATTATAGTTACTATGTAATGTGCTTGCCTTAAAGGGACAGTTCACACAAAAATGAAGATTTACTCACTATATACTCTCCCTCAAGTGGTTCCAAACCTTTGAGTTTTTTCTTCAGGTGAACACAAAAGAAGATATTTTGAAGAATGCTGAAAACCGGTAACCATTGACTTCCATTGTATTTGTTTTTCCTACTATGGAAGTCTATGGTTACAGGGTTCCAGCATACAGTACATAAAGGTAACAGTTCACTGTATTAGGGGCCGATCACACCGAACACGCTTTTACGTTCCAAAAACGTGAGGCGCACCACACTGCCTTTTTTGTTGACAAGAAAAAAAGATACGCAGTGCGCTTTATGTCACTAGGCACAACTGAATCAACTGCGTATTGTGCGTGAGTGTTGCTGTTGATAGTGTTATAATTGTGTTATAAATGTTTAATAACATTGTGACATTCACGATTTGTGAAGTCATACAGCTCCGGATAACTTGAAACAGCGACCACTAGTCTCTCCTCCATCTTTAAAAGTCTCCATAGTTGTCTTGACAACACAAACACTCCTGTCCGTCACCCAGAAACCCCGCCTCTGCTTTCATTTGATTGGAGAATGAAAAAGACGTGATTGACATAATGCGGTTTTTCCACTCAGAGTTGACTTTTTCAACTGCGAGCACACAACGGCAAAAATGCGAGGCGCAGCAGGCGGTTAAAACGCCTATAAGCAGCGCGCAAAATGCTCGCGGCTGTTAGTAAACCATTCAAAAGATGTGTCTCTCTATGCAAAAAGCGTGTCCGGTGTGATCAGCTCTTTAATCAGTTCAGAGAAGCAGATTAATTGCATTTTTAATTATACAAACACAATTTGCAGAATAATTCAATTTTTCAACTATAGACGGTTACACTTATCAGGATGATTGCCTAAAAATAGGCAACAAGCTTGCCTAATTACCCCAACTTGCCTAATTAACCTAGTTAAGCTTAGTGTCACTTTAAGCTGAATACTACTATCTTGACAAATATCTAGTCAAATACTATGTGCTGTCATCATGGCAAAGAGAAAAGAGTTCTTAAAACTATTATGATTAGAAATGTGTTGAAAAAAAATCTTCTTTGTTAAACAGAAATTGGGGAGTAAAATATACAGGAGGGCGAATAATTCTGACGTCAGCTGTATCTCACCCAGCACTGGTCTCAGAGAATAGCTGTAATCTGCTGGTTTTTTGCATTCAGTCGCTTTTAGGATCTATGACATGGACAAAGATGGCTATATTTCCAACGGCGAGCTGTTTCAGGTGCTAAAGATGATGGTGGGCAACAATCTGAAGGACACGCAACTGCAGCAGATCGTGGATAAAACCATCATCAACGCAGACAAAGATGGAGATGGGAGAATATCCTTCGAGGAGTTCTGCGCTGTAAGACACTTTAAAGAAGACTTATTATGCAAAAATCACATTTATGCGGGGTTTAAACCCAGTTGTGTGTCAGCAGTGTGTGAATATCTCCAGCCTCTAATGGTAAACATGAATTAATTGTATTTATTATAATCAGACTTGATGAAAACAGTCTGCAGAAACACTTTGATTGACATTCTCCCTTTGTACGGGTCATCAGAGGGGGAAAGCCCCGCCCACTAGTGGCCTCATTAACATAAACAGCAGCCCTGAGTGAGAAGCAGCCGTCTGTCCATTAGCTATTAGAGTGTTTGAGCTGCTGAAGATAATGTCAGCATAGACTAAGAGGATTATAGATGTGGAGTTTTAGATGAAGCTCAAATGAACAGCGACAGGAGTCTCCATAGACTGACAGAAGCATGAAGCACACACTCACACTGAAGCACACATGCACACCTGACCGGCACTGAGAACATAGCTAGTGCTGTTTTACATCTGTTGCTATGCTGACTCACAGGCATCTGTAGCTCCGCCCTCTTCTGAAAAGTGCACAATCTCATTTGAATTTAAAGCGACAGTCACCAAAACGCCACAGTTAGGATCAAAGCCTGAAAGGTTCAGTTTCAGAAAGCTAGAAAACATTATTTTGAGCTGAAACTTCACATACACACTCTAGTTACATTATTTTACATATTGTAAAAAGGGGCATAACAGGTTCCCTTTAAGCTATAGGCCAAACCTGAGGGACAGTTCCCTTAAAAATTAAAACTCTGTCATCATTTAACTTTCCTTTACTTGAGTTTCTTTCTTCTGTTAAACACTAACGAAGATATTCTGAAGAATACTGGGAAAATAACAGCCATTGACTTCCATAGTAGAAAAGAAAAATACTATGGATGTCAATGGCTATTTTTTTCCAGCATTCTTCAGAATAGCTTCGACAGGTGTGGAGGATGAAGAAATGAAGAAAGAATTAAAATTTCTGGTTGAACTTTCGCTTTAAAGGGATAGTTCACTCAAAAAATGATGATTTACTTACTATTTACTCTCCCTCAAGTGGTTTCAAACCTTTATGAGTTTTTAATTTTGAGAATCACAAAAGAAGATACTTTGATAAATGCTGAAAACCTCTAACCATTGACTTCCATAGTGGGTAAAACAAACACTATTGTTGTGTCCCCATTCGCGTACTATCCATCCTAAATAGCTAAATAGTATTTGAAAATAGAATTAGTGTGTCCCAAATCATAGTATGCTAATAAGGACATGCAATAATTTCCAGGATAATTGACTATTTCCGGTAGAAATGTGAAGTGTAGAAGCGTCTAACTGCTAATATTGTGCATTGGACGTGAAGTCGATTAGAACTACAAACGAGGTTAAAAAGTGTAAACAAACTACAAACATGGCGGACGTGCAAGACCAATCGTCAAGTAGAGAGGCTTCAGTAAAGTTGTTTGAATGACTTTTAATTAATATCTAGCCAACTGTCAAATATTTCAATCACGTTTTCCATGTTATATTTCATCCTCAACAACAATGTGAACTTCTATAACGTGTGTTTTCTGCTGCAGGTTGTTGGAGGTCTGGATATACACAAGAAGATGGTTGTGGACGTGTGATGGAGTTGGTCTCCATCTGATCCGCTTTCCTCTCTCGATATCCAGCAAATGCTCTCTGTGTGTTTCAATGGAAGTATTTAAGCCACTTTTGTCAACTAGAAGCCAGTGTGTGTGTGTGTGTGTGCGTGAGTATGCGTGCGTGTGTGTTATTGAGCTGCTCAATAACCTGCTGGCGGACACTGAACGAGCATCTCAGCTGAAGAGGAAACCATATTTATTTCGTTTTATTTTTTAATGCTTTTTTTTTTTTACACAATTAATTTAATCTTTTGAAAAGGAAGAAAAAATATTAAGTATGATATCTATAAGTATATATAAGGTATGACGTGTGCCAAGCAGAACATACAGAACAAACACACAAACAAAAAGCTTCTCTTCGACTGCATGACGAAACCGAGCGTCTGTCTGTTTTGACTTTGTGATATACACTATTTCTATTATTCTAGCATCTAACCATGTTTAATACCTGTTCTTTTGTATTAATGGTGATCATGTATAAATGTTTATATTGAAAGTGCATCTTCTGTCATTGAGACAGTGTTGTAGAATGTTAATTAACAAGACAATAATTCGGTTTACGCTTCACGTTAATCCCAGATGCAGCAGCCGACGCTTATAATTGGTTATAATGCATGTGTGAATGTCAAAGCAAATCTGTGTGGAAAGATGTCCGTTTGCGTGTTTTTAACTATTTAGCAGGGGAACAATTATATGTGGTAACTTGGCTGAGTTTCCATCCTAAGATGCGAATTAGATTGAAAACTGTAATATTGCATTAAACATTTGAGGATAAAGCAGCGTTTCCATTCCAAGTGTAGTTTGATGGGATTCGCCACTGTGGTGTTTGTTCTGCTCTAATAAATGAGTTGCGTCTCAGAAGACAAAACACAATGAACGCGGTGAATACGGTGGCTTCTGGAGGGTTGAGACGGGAGCACAGACAGATGCTCAAGACTGGAGGGAAAAATAATAGAAGAAGAATAATACTGAAGCACTGTGATGACAGACTGACGGACGGCTGAGGCCTTTTACAATCAGCACAACAACATTTCACATCTGCAACAATGTGCTGGAAACATGGAAAGCTGCAAACTCCATTAACGCAAAGTCCCTCAAACACACATTTATATCTGTCAAATCATCTGGCAGAAACTAAATGTGCAAACTTTATTCACTAAATGTGTTTATATTGAAGTTTATGCGCATTTTTCTTATCGGAATAAAAGTTAATCCTACTCAAATGTGCATTTTATGTGCATCTTTGTGTATTTTTTGATGCGATATTCCAAAATGCGCATAAAAATAGGAGGATGAAATCATAGCTACTGATCGTAATATAATTTTAAAAAGCCAAATCATGAAAGTTAAAGTCTTGTAATTATCCCGTGTAACACTCCAGGGTTTTTTCAGTGACTTTTCCATCAGCCTGTGTTAATTGTTACGTTAAAGTAAAGTATAGGATGAGAAATGAGTGATGGAAATGCAAAATTTCGAATAATAATCCCTTAATGACATTTGCTTGAGGTGGTTTTGGACTTAATGCGAACACATTTGCCTAATAAACTCGTGACGTGACTACATTATGCTTGCCTTGTTTGTGGCTGGTTGCTAGGTTACCAATACTAGAGTCATCCGCTCTAGCAACTTGTTGGAAACGCAGGTAATTCGCATTTGGGATTATTACTTGCAAACTTAAAAAAAAAATTGGCTTCACTTTAGGATGGAAACCCAGCTATTGAGTACCGTATAAAAGATTAATGTAGAATTCTGAATGTTTTAGTGACACCGGTGGCCGTTCTGTGAACTGCAGCAGCATCGTATTGCTCACAATTACAGATGAAAAACTGCTTGCTCAAGGTGGTGTTTGGGCTTGGTTAAAAAAGGTTAATGCGAACACATTTGATTAATAAACTCGTGACGTGACTACATTATGCTTGCCTTGTTTACGGTTGGTTGCTAGGCTACCAATACTACAGTCATCCGCTCTAACAACTTGATGGAAACGCATGAAATTTGTATTTGGGATTATTATTTGCGAACTTTAAAAAAATTTGCTTCACTTTAGGATGGAAACCCAGCTATTGACTACAATATAAAGGATTAATGTAGAATTCATAATGTTTTTAGTGACACCGGTGGCCGTTCTGTGAACTGCAGCAGCATTTTATTGCTTGCAATTACAGACGGAAAATTACTGGTAAAGTACCGTAAAGAGATCATGTGTGAACAGGCCCTTTAAAAAAAAAAATACTGGAAAATTTGTTACAGCTATTTTCTGAATTGCAAAGTAAATTGATGACATTTTGCGCATATTTTGAATATATTCGGTAACACTTTAATAATAATAATAATAATATAATTCCATTAGTTGATTTTTGTTTAAAAACAATAAACAATACATTACAGTATTTACTCGTCTTTGTTAACCCAGTAGTTCATTAACTCACAGTGCATTAAATAATGTTAACAAATGCAACTTTGGATTTTATGAGTGCATTAGTAAATGTTGAACTATGATTAATAAATGCTGTGCTAGTATTGCTAGTAAATAGTATGTTAGTAAATACATGCATTAATTAGCGGAGCCCTATAACCATATATTAATATTTGGCAACCAAAATATTGTTTTCAATTATAATTGAACCCCTAACAAACCTGTATTTGTTCAAACGTTGACCTTAAAAATAATCTTGTGATCTTTCAGCTGAAAATGGTTTGCTTTGACATTTAATGTGTGTGAAGTATCTAAACTGATATCCTTTATATTCATGGTTACATCTCCGTCTTTTGTATAGTCAAGTATAACAGCAGCAGATACTCTTGTGCTTTAATAACCGTACGTATTACAGTTTATTCAATGCACACAAGCTTTAAAACAGCCAAAAGCTTGTAAAAATGGGTTCAGTCGAATGTTCTTCAACAAGACGAGCTTAAAGTCAAGAATGCATTTACTCTGAATGTTTACATGCATGACCGGAGCATTTTAACCAAATCTAGCCCCTCTTTAACCCAGTTATTCTGGCTTCTGCTGTGCTTGCTTTAACTTCTGCATGTTCACTAGTTTCACCTCTACTAGTTGTGAAATTTATATCCGACATCAAAAGAACCACAAAATGCATTACACGTGTTGCCAACTTGCATTGTTCGAGGCCTGTACCATGATGGAGGCTCAACAAACTCAGGATTACAGGATCAGTTTTTTAGTTGAAAAAAAAACAAACCAAACCAGTGAAGTCAGGCTTTGTTGTTACCGTGACGATGCATTGCAGAGCATCAACTTTGTTAACGAAGGCTTTGATTCTGTTCATTAAGGCAGGCATCAGTAGCTAACAGCCAATCACAGACCTCGAAACAAAGATGCTGTGATTGAGTTCTCAGAGTCTGTGCAATTCATAGGCTAAGATTAAAAAAATGCTAATTAATGAAGTTAAGTTAGTGTGTATAGTTGATGATGTGTACTGTATTAGTTTACAGAGACTCAAAAATCTAAGCTCATATGTACATTTTTATTAAAGCCTAATCTCATGATTAAAAAATAAAGCTTTAAATTTCAGGTGCGTATCTTAGACTAATAGATTTTAAATTAAACTAAAATTGCTTGTGTAATGGATTAAGGATTAAATCTATAATTATAATAAATAATCCTTGCTAATATTCAAACAAATTCATCTTTAAGTTTCACTATTTAGTGACTTTTAATTATGCACAAGAGAAACTACAGGAGTGTATTATTGTCACTTTGCTCACAGCCGATTGGTGGAATATTGAACTGTGATCTCTAAACCATAGCCAGAACGTATCCTTAACATAGCCAGAACTCTACCATAACATAGCCAGAATTTATCCTGAGCATAGCCTGAATTTAATCTGACCATAGCCAGAACTTATCCTGAACATAACCATAACATAGCCAGAATTTATCCTGAGCATAGCCTGAACTCAATCTGACCATAGCCAGAACTTATCCTGAACATATCAATTAGAGCAGGTTAGCATGGCAACAAAGAGCAATTAATGCCAAAATACTTTCATTGTACCTGAAAACCCAGGATTGCTGTAAACTAAAACTTATCTGGCTAACCATCTAATCCAGCTTCATGGTACAGGCCCCGGTCACATCATCTCCCCCTTTTGTTTTGTAAATACAATTTATTGAAGCTTTCTAAAGGTTTTCTGCAGCCTCTGGTGAATGAATAGGGTTTGTCATACATATAAAGGCACATTAATGCGTGAGTTATGTTTTTTTTCTGCATGCTGCATCAGATTAACTGCTATGGGATTTATGGACTACCTGATACTGTATGAAACAATAAAGATTTAAAACTTGACATTGCATATGGGATCCAGTCGTGTCTCTTTCTGTTCACTCATGATGTGTTTATTGTGTGAAGCAGCAGTAATGTCGAGTCCACTGGTTCATCATAGATATTTTCAGGCCAATGTGGCTCTAACAAAAGAAATTAGATGTGTTTGTGTGTCAGTCTGTGATCGGTGTGTTTTGCAGGAGTTGATCTTCAAGAGGTTAAAATCTCTCTGCTGATCGAGTGGCCACGGCCCGCAGGTTCCCATACACCTTAGACGGAGGACTACCTGTAAGGGTGAGATTAAACATTAGTACTGTTTACTAATATATATTGATTATGAACATGCATATCAGCAGTATTGGGTAAAGTTACTGTTAAAAGTAATATTCATTTGCAGCATTGGCTATATTCATGGCAGCACTTGTAGTAAAAAGTCAAGAACATAACCTGAACACAGCCAGAACATAACCTGAACATAAGCTAGAACTTAACCTGAACATAGTCAGATCTTAACCGGAACATAAACAGAAATTAACCTGAACATAGACAGAACAAAGGGCTGGGCAATATGGCAAAAATGCAATCTCGATAATTATTTTCCATATTGAACGATAACGATATATATTTCGATATAAGTTGTTAATGCTTCCAGATTTAAAAGAGTACCCCAACAATTACTAAAGCCACAAAAATTAGAGGTTCCCTTAAATAACATATTTTAGACCGATAAATTTTCGGTGGCCAAAAATTCGGTGCATCTCTAATATCAACACACTTTTAAATTCCCACTGTTGCACATTTCTGCTGTATGATTGGCTCTTAGATCAATATAGAGTAAAAAAGTCCAGAACTTATTGTTATTGACAGAAATTTTATCGCGATTCGATATAATATCGTTTATTGGCCCACCCCTAACAGAACATAACCTGAACATAGTCAGAACTTAACCGAAACATAGACAGAACATAACCTGAACATACTCAGAACTTAAACGGAACATAGCCAGAACTTAACCTGAACATAGTCAGATCTTAACTGGAACATAAACAGAAATTAAACTGAACATAGACAGAACATAACCTGAACATACTCAGAACTTAAACGGAACAGACAGAACATAACCTGAACATACTCAGAACCTAAACGGAACATAGTCAGATCTTAACCGGAACATAAACAGAAATTAAACTGAACATAGACAGAACATAACCTGAACATACTCAGAACTTAAACAGAACATAACCAGAACTTACCCTGAACATACTCAGATCTTGAACGGAACATAGCCAGAACTTACAAATAACAACACCGATTAAAAATTCATAAGTTGTTTCAATGTAAAATCAGTGAAAATATTCTAAAATCCCTCCAGAAGACACCTTTTTAAACATTTCCCTTGAAATATTTACTGAATAAAAACGTTCTCTGATAACATTTAAAAATACACATTCTATTAAAATGTTTTATCCTCAAAATAGTTAAAAATAATATATTACAATCTCAAGCTGCATGTCCACCAAAGTGTTTTCGTGCTGCAGAAACGTGATTTTTTTCAAAAAACGTTCAGATGTTAATGTTTTTGCGTCGCTTTTTAATTTTAAATATTAAATATAAACTTAAATATTTCACTTTGATTCTAGAATATAAGTAATCGTTTTTATTTAACCGCAAAAAATAAATAATAAAAACTAAAAAAACTTGTATGCACATATATACACTTTAGCTAACTATACAAGCACATATAGACAGACAGATATTTTAAGTGTGCATATAATATAAATATATACGTATACATTTAAGATTACTAACCGAGAATGAGATTGCATATTGCCGTTCGAGCCATTTTGATATTCTGGAAAGATCCCAATATATGAATCTTCCTGAAAAAGACATGAAAATCTCATAAATACAAAAAAAAAAAACACACAAGAAAGATTAATATATTGCAAAACTACAATAAATCACACTATATATAGCAAGAACAATGAATACACTAATCAAACATACAATTAACAGATTAAATATACTGTGAATATTTCCAAATATTCTTGCTAGAGTTAATAAAATTCATCAAGAAGGATTGAGAAGATCTTTAGTTTACTCACGTATCTGCCAGCACGATCCTGGTTTTGGTGACGTTCTCAATGGTAAATTTAGTTTTTCCTCCTTTTCCTGCTATTCTGCCGATGGCTCTGGACAGATGATCTCCTTTTAGAGGTTTAACTGCAAAAGCACACACAGAAGTCAGCGTATAAAATATAATACTGATAGAAAATCTCATAAAACAGCTCAGGTTTCAGACTTCCTTACCATCTGTGACATCAAATGTTTCCAAAAACAGTTCATCTAATCGGATCAGCGCAAGAGCATCCTGTGAGTGACAAGATTACATTATTACTGCGAAATTTCTCACTGTTTATATAGTAAAATATCATGTACATCCGTCAGGCTTTATTCGGTGTGGGTTTATCAGACTGAAGCTTTTATTCTGTAATAACCACCAGCTGGATGTACATTATCACACTTATTACATAGCTACTTGATTTTTACATACAAAGCATTGATCTGAGCTGTAATAATTGCTTTTTTTTTCCAGAATTACAGGTACATTTAAAACATTTTCAATGCATTTTTATAAACTGGAAGATTATACAACAAATAAACTGAATGCATTATTAATGTTACTAACTGCTGTTTAAACGCTGTTCAGAAACAAGTATTCCAGACAGGTGCGTAATAAAACATTAAACAAATTATTAAATTAAATTAAACCACTAAATGCGATTAATTGCATCCAAAATAAAAGTAAAATACTTATATAACACACACACACACACACACACATTATGTGTGTGTGTATATATATATATATATATATATATATATATATATATATATATTAGTATAAAATGCACAAAAAAGTATAAATAATTTGTATTATATATAAATATTTTACTTATAAATAAACATTTTATCAACTATATAGATGGATGGAAAGATAGAATGATAGATAGATATATAGAACGACAGATAGATAGAATGACAGATAGATAGAACCATAGATATATAGAA
>CAIGQV010019624.1:4493486-4506751 GCA_903798115.1 Danio jaintianensis | reverse complement strand
ACTGTTTTTACATTACTGTGAGGGTTGGGGTAGGTGTAGATGTTAATAAAATACAATTAATGCGTAATTTAATAAATAATATAAATAATTCTCATTAACTTCTGGCCGCAGCTGTATCCCTCCTAGCAACAACCCACACCAGTCCACTAGGTGGCGGAAGTATACCTTTTAAGAGGGTTTGTCAACAGCCATTAAAACAAAGAAGAAGCAGACAGCGCAACTGACATCTCTTACCTTCTGCTCAATCTGATAGATTTTAGTTACATGTTGAATACAGACGATCATGTCAGCAGCTCTCGAGAAGCCGCAGATTATCGCGCACATCCAGAAGAGCTTGAACTACACGGTGTTCGACAGCAAATGGATTCCGTGCAGCGCCAAGTTTGTTTGTATGGGAAACTTCGCGAGAGGAACCGGAGTGATGCAGATCTACGAGATCCAGCACGGAGAGCTGCAGCTGGTCAGAGAGGTCAGATCTCTTTATAATATATATATATACTCACTAAAGCACTGCTGAAAACCTTTGCTGTTTATTAGCAAAGCCAGTTCGGCGCTTTCTAGAAAAGTCCTGATGCGCGGTTGCCATGGCGACAAAACTCAACTCCCTCAGTCTCTATTTACAATGCGTTTATTAACGTTTTATTCACCGTCATAATTCATATTTATCCACAATACATGTGTGAATCATGACTATAAGACTAGCCATGAGGATCAGTTAAAAAAATATATACTTCCTCTAAACTTTAAAGGGCAGCTATTAAACAAAAATCACATTTATGCGGGGTTTAAACCCAGTTGTGTGTCAGGAGTGTGTGAATATCTCCAGCCTCTAATGGTAAACATGAATTAATTGTATTTGTTATAATCAGACTTGATAAAGGAACACTTTGATTGACATTCTCTCTTTGTACGTGTCATCAGAGGGGGAAAGCCCCGCCCACTAGTGCCCATCTCTCCCTCATTAGCATAAACAGCAGCCCTGAGTGAGAAGCAGCCGTCTGTCCATTAGCCATTAGAGTGTTTGAGCTGCTGAAGATAATGTCAGCATAGACTAAGAGGATAGATATATACACTAGATATCGCATACGGACCCTGAGCATGCGTCAATAGCGCCGCCATATTTGTACAGTGCTGCCAGGACAAACATCATTTAACAGCACTAGTCAAGACAGTGTGCCAATGTGAAGATGCTGGACTTTAGCGCTGCGGATGGGTGTAGTAACAAGCAAACAAAGAAAACAAAGCATAAAGGCAGAACATTTCATAGGTAAGATTTCGTTTTTTACGTTTTTTAGTATGTTACAAACTTTTGTGCTCCACAAGTAACGTTATTGATGATAATACAGTCTCTTACTGCACTCATCATAAGGCAAAGTAGCATCAACTTCACTCAATTCTAGGCTTATGCTAGTTTTGTTGAATAAAATCAGCAAACAATGTAAATGAAATATGACAACAAGACGCTGCGGTGCCAGAAACTTGTATTATTGTCGGCTAAGAGAACGAGTCGTTCATAACGGGGATTCATTCACGATTCAAACGAATCGCTCCCTCCGTTAGAATGAGAAGTGAAAGCAGGAGAGGGGGGGTGTTTCAGGACACGGATTAGAACAAATTTAACAGGGAGGGAGGATAATACATTTCCATGCACACACACACACTCTTTATCAGCAATGCCCGTGCGGTCACTGATCCATCCATGTAGAAAAGTGATGTACAATTATAATTTTAGTAATTTAAAAAAATATTTGCGTACTGACCACTGGGGGAAACTCCCGATCATAGATATATGTATATATGTGTATATCTCTGGCTCTGGATGGCCACAGTCCTCCACTGCACCTTGGTCCCGCATTCATTTCAAAGGAGCGCTACCCTGTACTAAAATGGCGGCTCTATTGACGCATTCCTTCCAATAGACAACAACAGGCCAGGCGACATCTAGTATATCTATGGACTAAGAGGATTATAGATGTGTAGTTTTAGATGAAGCACAAATGAACAGCGACAGGAGTCTCCAGACCTGGTCTGACAATAAGGTTCTATAACAAATAATATCTTCATTGATGTATGGTTTTTTTAGGGTAAGATAATATTCGGCTGAGATACAGCTCTTTTAAAACCTGGAATCTGAGGGTTTAAACAATCTAAATATTGAGGAAAATTGCCTTTAAAGCTGTCCAAATTAAGTTCTATGCATATTACTGATCAAAAATTAAATGTTGATATATTTACGGCAGGAAATTTTAAAAATATAGGGTGTGTTTCTGATTTTTACTTGATATTCTAATGTTTTTTTGGCAAAATGAAGGCAAAATCAAAAATTCTGACTTATTATGACAATTTATTGTTGGTTATTGGCAAAAATATACCAGTGTAACATAAGACATACATGTAAAGGTCTAAAAATACATAGGTTTTCTAGTAAAGAAACGTGATTAAGACCCTCAAAATGCACATTATTCATTTATTTCTTCATATATACCCGTTGTTTAAATATCAGTTAAGTTATATTAGCGTCAGGACGTTTTTGTTACAATAAAAAAAACATCGAATACATATTTGGGTCAGACATTTTCTTAATAAAACTAAAAATGCTTGTATTCTAGTAAATTGTGTTTAGAGTAATATTGTTTCTTTTAATAAATCTAGGCTGTTTTTGAGCATTGTTACATTCAGATAAAATATTTATTAATACAAATAAAATGTGTATATACAGTTGAAGTCAGAATTATTAAACCCCCTGAATTATTCGCCCCCCTGTTTATTTTTTTTCCCCAATTTCTGTTTAACGCAGAGCAGATGTCTTCAACACAGTTCTAAACATAATAGTTTTAATAACTGATTTCTTTTCTCTTTGCCATGATGACAGCACATAATATTAGACTAGATATTCTTCAAGACACTAGTATTCAGCTTAAAGTGACGTTTAAAGGCTTAACTAGGTTAACTAGGGTAAAGTTAGGGTAATTAGGCAAGTCATTGTATAACAGTAGTTTGTTCTGGAGACAATCCAACACTAATATTGCTGAAGGGGGCGAATAATATTGACCTTAAAATGGATTAAAACAATTAAGAACTGCTTTTAATCAAGCCGAAATAAAACAAATAAGACTTTCTCCAGAAGAACAAATATTATAGGAAATACTGTGAAAAATTCCTGAATCTGTTCAACATCATTTGGGGAATATATGAAAAAGAAAAAATAAAGAAAAGTCCTAATAATTCTTTAACTGTATATATATATATATATATAAATAAATCTTACAGCGAGTTACTGAACCTAACATTAAATTTAACACAACCTATAATTCATCTACTTAATAAAGCTCGATCAAGAATAAAATATTCCAGAGCTGTGTAATAAAGTTGTATAAAAGTCTGCTATTTAATTTTATTGTTGTAACTTGAAGTCCCTAATAAAAATCTTCCCTCAGTCCTGCGCCGTGATATATTGTACATTATTAATGTTTAATAAACATGTTTTTTCATATTCTAGATAGAAAAATCCAAGCCAATCAAATGCGGGACATTTGGAGCCACATCTCTCCAGCAGAGGCATCTGGCCACCGGAGACTTTGACGGAAATCTTAACGTTTGGTAGGAGAGCGCTGGATGTTGTTATATTTATGGTTATCTATTATGTTGTTATTAAAAGTGCAGTATTGCGTAATCTTGCTCTTCAGGAATCTGGAAGTGCCCGACTGTCCCGTGTATTCAGTAAAAGCACACAAGGAGATCATAAACGCCATTGATGGAGTGGGAGGACTGGGCATCGGGGACGGGGCTCCAGAGATCATCACTGGAAGTAGAGACGGTAAATAGGCTGAGCAAACGTCAACCTTCCCATGAAAACAAATGACGTTTTCACCAAAATAGCGAAACCCTTTCTAATTGTTTTGTGTAGGCCTGTGTTTTACAGCAGTGTAAAAATACTCAAAAATGTCTCTGTCAATGTTTTCAAACTATTATATATGATTAACCAAAGTCACACAAGTGCCAATTTGCTCATAAATATAGAATAAAATCAATCATGTTTGTGCTATAGAGAGCCGACTCTTCTCCTTTTGATTAGCATTGTTTCTGTTGGGTTGTGCAGATTAATTCACTGAGTTTCTGCAAAGTGTGTTGTATACTGTAAACTCAGACTTTTTTCTGTCACATCCATAACGCGCGTTTTTTTCCCTCAGTTAAAATATAAAACATGTTTACAGATTGATATATTTCTGATCCCTTAACTCTGTGGTTAGTAGTTTTGGAAAATATAAACTGATGTTTCAATGTAATGTGAACACACACTTTCTCTGTGATTGTATGCTTTGAGTTTTTACTGCAAATGTCAGATCCGTAACACTGGAATTGCTCGATTACACACATTCATGGAAAACTGACTGCACTCAGAAATGTTTGTTCTCAGGATTTGATTGGATGTGGTTTTATTAATAGGCACAGTAAAGGTGTGGGACTCCAGGCAGAAAGACACGCCGGTGGTCAACATGGAGCCCACAGAGGGAGAAACCAAGAGGGACTGCTGGACGGTCGCTTTCGGTCTGTTATTGTTAATCTTTTGGCCGTTGTGGGAGTAACACACACACACAGGAGTTCACAAGTTAATATTTTATTCTCTTTCTTTTAAGGCCATCAGACAATTGTTTACACTTCTTTCTTGTCTTTTCTTACCACCAAATTAGAAATGGTAATAACAAAATCTTTTGGAGCTCGTCTATTTTAGTGGTTCTCAACTGGTTTTGTTATGACGAGACTCTTTTTTTTTATTTTTTTTTATATATATTTATTCCCCGAATGATGTTGAACAGATTCAGGAATTTTTCACAGTATTTCCTGTAATATTTTTTCTTCTGGAGAAAGTCTTATTTGTTTTATTTCGGCTAGAATAAAAGCAGCTTTTAATTTTAAGGTCAATATTATTCGCCCCCTTCAGCAATATTAGTTTTGGATTGTCTCCAGAACAAACCACTGTTATACAATGACTTGCCTAATTACCCTAACTTTACCCTAATTAACCTAGTTAAGCCTTTAAATGTCACTTTAAGCTGAATACTAGTATCTTGAAGAATATCTAGTCTAATATTATGTGCTGTCATCATGGCAAAGAGAAAAGAAATCAGTTATTAAAACTATTATGTTTAGAAACGTGTTGAAAATATCATTCTGTATTAAAGATATATATATTTATGTATTTGTTTCATATACTTTTTATTATTTAACCAGGTAAAACGATACAACATCATTAGAAGCTTGATGCTGTATTTATACAGTGTGTTATGACTATAAAACACAGAATAAACCTCACATTTTGCCTTGTTTTTTTCCCTCTAGGTCATGCTTTCAATGATCAAGACCGCTGTGTGTGCGCTGGATATGATAACGGCGACATCAAGCTGTTCGATCTTAGAAATATGTCTTTACGATGGGAGAAAAACATCAGAAATGGGGTGAGTGGGTGTTTAATTTTTAACATCACTTTATAACATTCAGTGCACATCATTAAATGCCTCCCAACAACTAATCATAACGATTATATTAAATTAAAATCATCTTTATGTCTATAGCGCTTTTTATAATGTAGATTGTGTTTAAGCAGCTTATCATAGATGAAGAAAAGAGAATAAAAGCCATTCATTCATTCATTTTCCTTCGGCTTAGTCCCTTATTTATCAGGGGTCACCACAGAGGAATGAACCATCAACTATTCCAGCATATGTTTTACGCAGCGGATGCCCTTCCAGCCGCAACCCAGTACTGGGAAACACCCATACACACTCATTCTCACACACTCATACAGTACGGCCAATTTAGTTTGAATAAAAGCCATAATATTTTAAATTATGGAACATTCCAGCAATTCAGGCAGACAGTATATAGTAAAAATCAATCACAAATCAAGTAGAAAATGGATTAAATAGTTAGTTTACTTGATTTACTCTATCATGTAATTAGTCGTTTAATATGTCATTATGTAAAATGACAATATAACAAGATTTTATTTGACTGTTTTACTTGGATCTTGGGAAAAAACAATGGTCATTTTTCTATTAGGAAAACAAAAACGCTAAATGGGACACATTTTAATATACAGATTTTAAATAAATTAAGCTTCATCACAGTTTTTCTGGTCTTTGACTCATGAATGCTGAAATTATATTTACAATTCCCATATTATTTTAATTTCTTTATTTGAAATGTGTTGTATAAAATTCCCTTTTACGATACTGAGCACATTTTACAGAATGTTGGCTTAATAAATGACTTTAATCACTGGAGAACTGCATGTAATTACTAAGATAATCAGTAACTAAGTTCATCTGTGCTCTTTCATTGGTAATCATCAGTACATTCACTTTTATTTATTACTCTCTCTCTCTCTCTCTCTCTCTCTCTCTCAGTTTATTTGTCTTGTTTGGTAAATCTGGCCCCATATACAGTTGAAGATATCATTATTTGCCCTCCTGTGAAATTGAAATGATTAGTTTTAATAAATCATTTTTAATAACTGATTTCTTTTCTCTTTGCCATGATGACAGCACATAATATTTGACTAGATATTCTTCAAGATACTAGTATTCAGCTTAAAGTGACATTTAAAGGCTTAACTAGGTTAATTAGGCAAGTTATTGGACAACAGTGTTTTCTTTTCTGTAACGAAAACAATAATCATTTCTTAAGGGGGCAATGATATTATTGGCCTTAAAAGTTGTTAAACAAAATTGAAAAACTGCTTCATTAACCAGCTAAACCAAAAGAAATACCACTTTCTACAAAAGAAAAAATATATATAATAGAAAGACAATGATATTTAACTTGCGAAATATTTGAAAAGTAATTCAAATTTCACAGGAGAGGTGAATAATTGTAATATTTAATACCAGTATGTAAACAAATGATGGCTTTGTGACTATCAGATATTATTGAAGTCACTATCCATTTAAATTTCACAAGGACAGTTTAAGTGTTTAAAGCTTGAGTTCAGCATTCAGTGTCGAGTTTCTAGATAATAATAACAGTATTCTAGATTTGTGTGGATGCATTTAAACAGATAAATGAATTATGAAAATTTATTATTATTGTTGTTGTTGTTTTCTTTGCCAGGTGTGCTCTGTTGAATTCGACAGAAAAGACATCAACATGAACAAACTAGTGGCCACATCATTAGAAGGGAAGTTTCATGTGTTCGACATGAGGACGCAGCACCCCAGCAAAGGCTTCGCTTCAGTCTCTGAGAAGGTTCGTCAGAAAATCTCAGAATTGTTTAATGTATTGATGCATTATTTCCCGTTCTGTTCAGAATTTGGATTTGAAACCATGCTAAAAACTTACCTCTTTTCTGAGAGACCATTTAACTTTGCATAAAATATAAAAAATTGTCATTACTCATTGTTTCTCTACCCTCCTAGTCAGTTTTTAGGCATCTGTTTTATGTTTTTAGCAGACATTTTGTACAGCATAGTTTGTTTGTTGTGCTTTGTTATTAAATGCATTTAACTAGATGATTTATTTTATTTGATTTAAAAATGTATTTGCACGAGAAACCATCCAATTGTAATAAATGGCCACAAAAACAGTATAAATGTATGATTAAACAATCAATTGAAGCATTCATCCACTATTTGTAAAGCCTCACGGACCGCAAAACTGATACGTGCATCTCTTAATCTATATTTTTTGTATGTGTGTGTATATATATGTATGTTTTGTATGTATATATGTATGTTTTGATGTTTTAAACATCTGGGTTGTATATAAATATAAATAAAACAAAATGCTCCTCCTGTTTCAGTTAATAATAATAATTAATTCATGAATGACTTTTATAATCATGCTAAATACAAAGTACAACAAATATGTATTGAATAGTGTTTCAATAATGTTGGAGCTGTATTGTGCACAAAAAATGATCTATCCACTTGTGTGAGTTGTTAACACTGCTCAGTGAATGCTATCGAGACTTTCAACCAACATAACAAAAATGTTTTTGACCCAGATCTCCCACCGTGCCTTTAATTTGCACATATTTATGTTTTTCAGGCTCACAAATCCACAATATGGCAAGTGAGGCACTTACCTCAAAATCGTGACATCTTCATGACAGCCGGCGGAGCGGGAAACCTGCATTTATGGAAATAGTAAGTGATTTCTTGCAGTTAATATTTTTGAACATCTGGGTTGTTGATGTGACGTTGCATTTCCACTGTCACACATGACAAAAACAAATATAACTAGTATTTTTATCATTTAAAGGGGACCTATTTTACAAAAACAACTCAGAACAAAAACAATTAAACACAGTTGTGTGGAAATTGTGTGTGAATCTCTCCAGCATCTAATGGTAAAAATGTATTAAAACTATTCTCTATAATCATTCATTCATTTTCTTTTCGGCTTAGTCCCTTTATTAATCTGGGGTCGCCACAGCGGGATGAACCGCCAACTTATCCAGCATATGTTTTACGCAGCGGATGCCCTTCCAGCCGCAACCCATCACTGGGAAATCTCTATAATCAGACTTAATAAAAACAGTCTGCAGAAACTCTTTGATTGACATTCTCCCTTTGTAAGTGTCATCAGAGGAGAAAAGCCCCACCCACTAGTGCCCATCTCTCCCTCATTAGCATAAACAGCAGCCCTGAGTGAGAAGCAGCCGTCTGTCCATTAGCCATTAGAGGGTTTGAGCTGCTGAAGATAATGTCAGCATAGACTAAGAGGATTATAGATGTGGAGTTTTAGATGAACAGCGACAGGAGTCTCCATAGACTGACAGAAGCATGAAGCACACACTGACACTGCACACTGATAACGCTAGTCCTGTTTTCAATCTGTCACTAAATTTAAAGCACAGTCACCAAAACGGCACAATTAGGATGAAAGCCTAAAAGGGTCAGTTTCATGGAGTTAGAGAACATTATCTGTGTGCTATTTCGAGCTGAAATTTCACATACACTATATAACACCTTGTAAAAAGTGGCATAATAGGTCTCCTTTAAAAAAAAAATAATTTTTACTGCCTATTTTTCAACTACCCGTTGTTTGATGGCTCTTCTATTTCCTCCATGGAAATCCAGTGAGTATCCTGCACAGAGGAGTAAGAAGGGAGCAGATGACGTGGAGATGGGAGTTGCTGGATCTGTGAATCTCCTCCAGAACGTGACTCTGTCCACACAACCCATCTCCAGTCTGGACTGGAGCCCCGATAAACAAGGCCTCTGCGTCTGCTCCTCATTCGACCAGTCCGTACGAGTGCTTATAGTCACCAAACTCAACACCGTCTGAGCCAACAGTACATCACTTTCATTCTCTAACACTCTGGAATATCTGATGACTGTTTACATGCACATGTGTATGTCTTAAAGGGATAGTTCACCCGAAAAATTAAATTAATTCACTATTTACTCTCCCTCGAGTAGTTTCAAACCTTCATGAGTGTCTTTCATCTGTTGAAAACTAAAGAAGATATTTTGAAGAATGTTGGAAAACTGTAACCATTGATTTCTATTCAAATACTATGGAAGTCAATGGTTACCGGTTTTCAGAATATCTTGTTTTGTGTTCAATAGAAACTCATAAAGGTTTCAAACAAGTAAAGGGTAAGTAAACGATGATCATTTTTGGGTGAACTGTATCTTTAAGTTAATGTGCAATTATATTTGAGTGTTTTTTTAACAGACCAGTGTTATGACTCTTTGTAATACTGGATGTAATTGTGACTTTGCTATGCTAGCACTGGTAAAATGGCCAAAGGTTATGCCCAAAGTGAAGGCCTACAATGCTATGGTGAAGCTGTTATTATTAAACTTTAATAATAAGATCAAAAATATGAATTTCTAATGTTCTGATTGTTAGCTGATTAATAGTTGAATGCAAAGACCAAGAGTACGAGATTGAGGTGAAGTTGGTTTTATTATATCACATTCTGACTTTCTGCTTAATAATATACTTGCAGAAAAGTTATTGTTGTTTTGAAGTCTTTCTTGCATGCTATTTCAGACCCAATTAAACAATATAGGGAGCCTGTCAGGAGTAATCACTAATATAATA
Source organism: Danio jaintianensis (assembly GCA_903798115.1). Taxonomy (NCBI): domain Eukaryota; kingdom Metazoa; phylum Chordata; class Actinopteri; order Cypriniformes; family Danionidae; genus Danio; species Danio jaintianensis. The sequence goes on along the minus strand of CAIGQV010019624.1, from coordinate 4,496,698 downwards.
TTATATAAATATTTCTCAGTAATATAAAACCAACACTACTTCAATGAGTCAGAGAAACAATTAAACCAAAGAAAACTTTAGTGGAGAAAATAGTTTGTTTCATCAGCTTCAACACTCAAATCAACAACAATTTTGAAGTGATTCCAACAAGTTAATCCAAATACAGTTTCTTTTAAGCTAAAATAAATGGTAAAACATTAATTTATTACAATTATACCTAAACAGAAAGTCACACATATTTGGTAGAAAGATTCTTGTTGGTCGAAACATCGTCTATATTTGCGATTGTAATGTTCAGAGCAAAATCTCCAATGATTAGTATTCGTATATACATTTAAACCAAATAACTATCAGTGCTCGATGTGAAGCAGTTGGGTGTGTGACAAGACTTTTATTTTGGCCTGGCGTTGTGATGTCATAAGCCCGCGCCGCTCTCCTGCTTCTGTTTGGATGTGGATGTAGAAAGGTTTGTGTTTTAAAGTCACTAATGTGACCAAATCTGTAAAGACTTAGTCGATTTTAAAATTTATTAACATATGCGAAAATCAATTCATTATAATTGAATGTGGCATTGTTAGTATGTTATCGAAATGCGTTTCGCGGAATAAAGGACATTCACATTTGTTTTACAAAAAAGGTTTAATTTCACCTCCAAAATCGTGGATTTGTTCAATGTAATCAGGAAGTCGGTCAATAAGTTTTGAAGGCAGAAATTGAGCTAATTAAAACTCCGAGTGAATGGAATCAATTGCTTCCGAATCTGAATCAGTGATTCGAAGAGCTCGACTCACCGAAACAGTTAACGTTAACCTCAAATATAAACTGAATATTTGTATTACATTTAAAGTTCCGTTTTATTTCGCCTCCGATATCGTGGATTTGTTCATTGTAATCGGGGCGTCGGCCAATAACAAGTCTTGAAGGAAGAAATTGAGCTAATTCAAACACGAGTCAATTGAATCAGTTGCTTCCGAATCCGATTCAGTGATTCGAAGCGCTCGAATCACCGCACACCGACACACACGGTTAATATAAACTAAATATGAAGTGTCCGTGCAATTTTGTATTTGTGTATTAATTAGCATTGCTAGTTTTAATGTGCTTTTTGATAATCAGTCTGACTGAAACCCAATGTGTTCTTTTAAATATAGAGCTGACTGAAACGCGCCCAGATTTTGTGTTTTATATTATTTTGAGATATTTTTCATCGAATCGTTCTCATCCTAAACATGACTACATGACCAAACGCACAGAATACCAGCTGAAGCAACTGATATCCACGTCAATTACTGGAGCATAAAGAAAGATGGCATTTATTAAAGAAGAAAGAGAAGATGTGAAGATTGAAGAAGAGTTCCGTGTGAAACGAGAAGATGAGGAGGAACAAACAGGTTGGTGTTCAATTCTCATTTGATCTTTATTAAAAATTGATATCTACAGATTTAACAATGTTTTTGAAGAATGCTGTTTTTCATACATCATCTAAAAGTGTGAATAAATAATCTTCCATTGATGTATACACTTTGTTATGATGGGACAATATTTAGCTGAGACGCTTAACTAATTGATAATCTGGAAGTTTGAGGGTTAAAAAAAAACCAAATATTGATAAAATTGCCTTTAAAGTAGTTCAAATTAAGCTCTTAGCAATACATATTACTAATCAATAATTTGCTTTGATATATTTATGATAGCAAAATTACTAAATAACTTCATGGCATTACTTAAAATCTTAATGAATTTTGGATATTTCTGACTCGCGCAATAGCCAAAAATATACCCATGCAACATAAGACTGTGGTCCAGGGTCACATAGAGGACTTCTAGAGGTCTCCATAATCCTGGACCAGGCCGTATCCTGAGCAGATGCTGTGGTGGTCATGGAGGAGTGGAGAGCATGAGACTGATTCCTGAAAGACCACAGTGACAGACGAGTCTCTGCATTGATCCCGTGGGTCAGCCTGAACACCCGCCAGTGACCTACTCACACCTGCAGCTTCTCCACGATGGACGTCCAGTGTTCTCCAGCACCCAGACTGCAGCTCTGCACAGGAAGCTTGGCCAGAGGAGAACCGGTCGTCCCGAACTGAACCTGGTTTCTCTCAAGGTTTTTTTTTTTCCTTCACTTCCGTCAATTGGTGAAGTTTGTTCCTCCACTGTCGCCACTGGCTTGCTTGGTTTGAGATTTGTGGAGCTGCGCATCGATGGATTTGCTCTTCAGTGTTTGGAGTTTCAGCAGTGAAAATTAAACCACACTGAACTAAACTGATCTTCAACTCTGAACACTGGACTGCAGATTAATTTCTAGCTCTTGTTGGCAATCATATTGATAAAATTTTCAGCATCACCCCCAATTCTTAATGTTTCATGCTATTAAACTGAACTTATATTGTTTTTTCTAGAGCCAAACGTGCTGAAAGAAGAACCCGAAGCAGTGAATAAAACAGAAGAGAAAGACCATGACTTTATAACTGCAGAAAACCCAATAAATTGCTTAAAGACAAGAAACACATCCTCAAGAAAAAGTGCTCAGAAGAAAGAAACAAACATTATTTTCACCTGCCAGCTTTGTGGAAGAAGTTTCAACAGAAAAGGAAACCTCAACTACCACATGCGGATCCACACCGGAGAGAAGCCGTTCAAGTGCCCTCAGTGCGGGATCAGCTTCATTCAGGGAGTGATGCTAAAGAGACACATCCGCATCCACACCGGAGAGAAGCCCTTCAGCTGCCAGCACTGCGGAAACAGCTTCATCAGGAGAGGATGCCTGAAAAACCACATGAGGAGTCACACCGGAGAGCAGCCGTACTCCTGCGCTCAATGCGGACGTAATTTCACACACAAACAAACTCTAAATGCTCACGTGAGGATCCACAATGGAGAGAAGCCGTATATCTGTGAGCAGTGCGGGAAGAGTTTTGCTGAAAGAGGAAACCTGAAGGTGCACATGAGGATTCACAGCGGAGAGAAACCGTTCAGCTGCCAGCACTGCGGGAAGAGCTTCAGGCAGAAGGGGAACTTTAAAGTGCACTTGAGGATTCACAGTGAGAGCCTGGAAAAGACTTCATAGTAGGACTAAACTTTAGGTATCAATAGGAGTGGGTGGTGTGACCAAAATTTGATTTCATGGTGAGTCATTTTTATGGATGCATGTTATATCGGTGGCCATATTGACATCGGCCGATATATCGGTGGCAATATTCGTCCATATT
>CAIGQV010019624.1:4330581-4344490 GCA_903798115.1 Danio jaintianensis | reverse complement strand
AGAATGACATAACTGAGGGAATGACACTTAATGACAACTTGACATAACAAACAATGCCATATTTGCATTTAAAATGAAATAACTGAGTGTATGACAATTAATAACAGTTGTTGTAAGCATGCATAAAATCTCATTCACATTCATGTCTTATCATGATTATAAAGGATTAATGACAGTCTTATGAACACCCCTTCAAGTAAAGTGTTACCAATGTATTTACATCAAGGACCACAATGTAAACAAGTTTTAATTATTAAAACTTTATTGTGCACACTGTGCTAAAATTGTCCGTAGTGTATGTGTGTGAATGGGTGTGTATGGATGTTTCCCAGAGATGGGTTGCGGCTGGAAGGGCATCCGCTGCGTAAAACATATGCTGGATAAGTTGGCGGTTCATCCCGCTGTGGCGACCCCAGATTAATAAAGGGACTAAGCCGAAAAGAAAATGAATGAATGAATGAATGTGCACACTGTAAAAAATGCTGTTCCACACAATCGATCTGTGTTGGGACAACATGAAGGAATTAAGTTCACTTGTTAGTTTTTACAAACTTAAGTGGATTGAACATAAAACAAATACGTTGTTCCCCCCAAGAAACCTCAAGAATTGTGTTGCTTCAGCTCATTTAAAATAAGTAGTCTGAACAAACAGCAAACATAATTTTTTGAGTGCATATCCTTGACGAACAAAGTGTATTTTCGCTTCTTTTTCATCAAATAAAAAGAAAGAAAGAAGAAAAATATTGTATTGTATTATATATTATCTCGTAAACTCATAATAATGAGCACTGGTGATGTGATACAGAATGGTGATGTTTTAAATGCAGACCTCGTGAAACAAAACAAACCAAACAAAGTTCTCCAAAGCTGCAGATTTCCACATGTGCACCAACAATAAGCATTTTTAGGAGGGGCTTTTAACTGCACAATTAACATGCAAATGAGCGCTGACACTAATGGCTGTGGCAAAACGCTCTTATGATGGAAATATGCTTTCTGTTTTGGCTGTATGGGATAAACATTTGTCTATGAAATCAGCTGATGACAGGCCTTAGGCGTTCCCCGGGGGCCGAATAAAACGGCCCCGTGCACCTGCCACCGAATTCAGCCCATGCAGGACACTGACTGGAGAAACTGGCAGGCATAATGGACTGCATTCATCCTGTCAGCAGAGTCAATAACTTATCCCCGCAACTGCTTTTGTTCTGGGCCGAGCTTGCGGGTTGCTCCGACGAGCCCCATGCCCTTATTCAACTGAAATTTATTTTCAATTGCAGCCCCCGGTGTTTTTGCCCGGCACAAGCCTGGCTTTTGACGGGACTCTCTTTTAGCCCAGGGCTGGAGCATTGTTAGCATCCGCGGCCATTGTTTTCGGGACCTTTGAGCGCTCGGATGGTAATAAGGCCACTCTGGAAAGTGTAAAATCTCAAGTGTTTCCAGTAACAGGTGTGTCCAGCGCTGAGGACGACCCATTTGTCATCTGTGAAAAGAAAAGGGCTCCACTTAGCGGAGCTGTCTTTTCCACAGCGACCGCGGGGGAAATTACCCAGGAGTTTCTACCAACCCCGCTTGACCCCTTCATGTTTATGGCTGGCAATCTGCTGTCTTTTTAGCGCACTATACACTAGTGTTAGGGAACTACACACTGTGTTAAAGGGGAGCTATTATGGCGCTTTTTGCAATAAGTCTCTGATGAGTGTGTATGTGAAGTCAACATAATACACACATAATGTTTTATAACTGACCCTTTTAGGCTTTGATCATAATTGTGTGGCATTTTGGTGACTGTTGCTTTAAATGCAAATGAGACTGTCCTCTTTTTTTTTTAGAAGAGGGCGGGGCTACAAATGCCTGTGTGTCAGCATAGTGGCAGATTTAAAACAGGACTAACTGTGTGAAAATGTGAACAGAAGTGTGTCAGAAGTGCTAGGTAAACTACACCCTGCATTAAAGGGGAGCTATTATGCTTCTTTTTGTGTGTGTGTGTGTGTGTGTGTGTGTGTGTGTGTGTGTGTGTGTGAAGTTTCAGCTCAAAATACCACACATATGTTTTCTACCTCTCTGAAACTGACCCTCTTAGGCTTTGATCCTAATTGTGGCGTTTTGGTGACTGTCGCTTTAAATTTTAATGAGATTGAGCTATTTTCATAAGAGGGCGGAGCTACAAATGCCTGTGTCAGCATAGTGGCAGATTGAAAAACAAGACTAATGTCCTATGCTAATGAGGGAGAGATGGTCACTAGTGGTCATCAGAGGGCTTTCCCCCTCTGATGACACGTACAAAGGGAGAATGTCAATCAAAGTGTTTCTCAGACTGTTTTCATCATGTCTGATTATAACAAATACAATTAATTCATGTTTACCATTAGAGGCTGGATATATTCACACACTCTTAACACACAATTGTGTTTAAACCCCTTATAAAAGTGATTTTTGCATAACAGTTTAACTTTAAATACACAGAGGAAAAGTCACTTTTTCAAACTTCAAGGTTAAAAGTTGTTGGGAGAAAGATTAAGGGCCCATAATGCAATTTAAAAGTGTAGATAAATGGGGGAAATCAAAAATAACAAAATAATGAATAACAACATACCAATTTTTTACAGTGTATTAAGCCTAATGTGCAATTTAAAGGCTCAACTAGATTAATTTAACTAGGCAAGTTATTAGATAACAGTTTGTTCTGTATAAAAAAAAAATTAAGGGGGCCTTAAAAATTGAGCTTAGCTATTCATTCATTCATTTTCCTTCGGCTTAGTCCCTTATTTATCAGAGATTGTCACAGCGGAATGAACCGCCAACTATTCCAGCATATGTTTTACGCAGTGGATGCCCTTCCAGCCGCAACCCAGTACTGGGAAACACCCATACACACTCATTTACACACACACTCATACACTACGTTAAATTTTGTTTATCCAATTCCCCTATAGTGCATGTGTTTGGACTGTGGGGGAAACCGGCGCACCCGGAGGAAACCCACGCCAACACGGGGAGAACATGCAAACTCCACACAGAAATGACAACTAGCCCAGCCGGGACTCGAACCAGCGACCTTCCTACTGTGAGGTGACATCACTACTATTATGAAACATTTTTTCATCCAATGAGACAATAAACACATTGACGGCCAAGTGAAATCATTTAAAGTGACGGATACAAAAACAGCATCACTGTGTGTCGCTTATGATGCTGATATCATTCTTATGAATGGGCCTTTAATGCAGATTTTCTCATCATTTACTCATGGTTGAGCACCCGAAGGAAACCCATGCCAACACGGGGAGGTCATGTAAACTCCACACAGAAATGCCAACTGACCCAGCCGAGGCTCAAACCAGTGACCTTCTTGCTGTGAGGTGACAGCGCTACCCACTGCGCCACCGTGCCGCTCTATCACTTCAAATTTGACATGATTTTTTCTTCCATATTGTACTGTACATGTGCTCCTTAAACAAGAACAAATGTAGGGTAGAGCTTGATTTTGTCACCAGAGTGACTGATTGGATGATTGTAGTTTGCTATTGGTGGATTTCATTTGAGTGACAGGATGATCCCGCCCTCGCACCAGCAAACACCAATCAGAGAAGAAATTTGCATGAGAAGTTTTTGATTTAACATTATGAAAGCACTTGATTTGGGCGACACGGTGGCTCAATGGTTAGCACTGTCGCCTCACAGCAAGAAGGTCACTGGTTCGAGCCTCGACTGGGTCAGTTGGTGTTTCTGTGTGGAGTTTGCATGTTCTCCCCGTGTTGGCGTGGGTTTCCTCCGGGTGCTCCGGTTTCCCCCACAGTCCAAAGACATGTGCTATAGGGGAATTAAATAAGCTAAATTGGCCGTAGTGTATGAGTGTGAATGCAAGAGTGTATGGGTGTTTCCCAGTGCTGGGTTGCGGCTGGAAGGGCATCCGCTGCGTAAAGCATTCCACTGTGGCGACCCCTGATTAATAAAGGGACTAAGCCGAAGAAAAATGAATGAATGAATGCACTTGATTTAAAATGATGATCGGAATGGATCAATAATTGACATTAAATATTTAATGGAAAATGTTTGGTCAGATTGGCTGACCAAACCACTGGAAAAACAGAAAATATCTCAACTTTCTGCAAAGAAACTGTAAACAAACATGTTATCGCTACAATCAGAATGGCTAATGAAGCACCAGCAGGAAAGGAGTTTATTAACCACCAAACTGTAATTAAAGGAAACAAAGGGAGAAGCATGGAGCGAAAAATACCACGAGGCGTTTAATTTACTTTTTGAGAATTGCTCAGCGCAGGGCTCTGATTGGCTGCATGGCCGCTCTCACAGATGCTTTTTTGGAAGGCATAACACATAAACACAGACTCTGACAAATGACAGATTCTGACTCCAGAAGCGCACGATGGCGTACCGCATGCTGCTTTCCATTTCGCAGCTTTCAGAAAACACAAAACAATCTAGAAGAAGGCATTGACAGACTATATTGTGAGCATTGTAAGTATTCAACTTTGCCATGGAGCCACACGGGTTAGGCTACACAGCCGTTAATGACGCCTTGAATTATTTGGCAGAGAAAAAAACATATTTTATTATCCATATCTATGGATCAGAATGTCCACTGAGTTGAAATATGAAATGTAATGTAATGTGTGTATTTATATAGAAATATAGAATATAAAGAGTGCTATCTGAAATTTCCTTCTAAAAATAGCATTATTTCACTTCTTTTTTTTTTTTTTTTGGCATTTATGTGTAATATTTTCTATAAAATGCTTTACAATAACATATTCATGCATATACATTAGATTAGTCAATACCAGAGCCAAATCATGAACTAATCTAATAAAAAACTGAAGATCAGAGTCCAAATATTAAAATATCAAATAAAATTTTAACAAACAGGAAAAACAATTATGAGAAACATAAAAAATATTAAATATTTGGTTGAAATTTTGTAGTTTGTATTTTGTTTTCAATAACTTGTTTTAATTTAAATGTATTTTCTTTCTATTCCTAAAGATGTTCGGTGACCAGACTCTTATTTTGATGGATATAAACTGATTTGTGTAAATGCACCAAAATTATTGGCTATATTCACTGAGGGATGGATAAAAAAAACATTTATTTTCAAAAGGGATATTTAAGCTGAGCACTGTACACACAGACACACACACACACACACACACACACACACACACACACCTATGTTTGTTTTTGTGAAAAGTGGGTACATTACATAGGTTTCCATTGATTTTATACAGCACAAACCGTATTTAGTATTGGCGTAACCCCACCCTACCCCTAAACCCAACCATCACAGGAAACAGTGTACAGCTTTACTCTCTGATTAAACTCATTCTGTGTGATTTATAAGCTTTTGGAGAAATGACGATGTCAGCTGTGTCCTCATATTTCACCTCCTTTTTGTAATACCTGTGTCATACCCATGTCATTACAGATTTGTGTCCTGAAATGTCACAAAAACACGTACACACACACACACTGACTCAAGCAGTGTAAATGACATACAAGTCCATGTTTGGATTTCACAGATATAAAATATTTGTCATATATGCAACATACACTCACCGGCCACTTTATTAGGTACACCTGTCCAACTGCTCGTTAACGCAAATTTCTAATCAGCCAATCACATGGCAGCAACTCAATGCATTTAGGCATGTAGACATGGTCAAGACGATCTGCTGCAGTTCAAACTGAGCATCAGAATGGGGAAGAAAGGGGATTTAAGTGACTTTGAACGTGGCATGGTTGTTGGTGCCAGACGGCTGGGCTGAGTATTTCAGAAACTGCTGATCTACTGGGATTTTCACGCACAACCATCTCTAGGGTTTATATATTATAAATATTTTAAAAATATTATTTTTCAAAAGAGGTATTTGAGCTGAGCACTGTAAACACACACACACAATCACAATATAAATGACATACACTGTAAAAAAATATAATCAATTAGTCATGACAGCATATGTTTTTAGTTTATTGTAACTTATTAAACTTAAGTTAATCATGTTCTAACTTACGTTAAGTTACGCGAGCTGTTTTAAGTCAGTTTGACATAATATAAGTTCAATGGACATAAAAAATCTGCTTAAAAATTTAAGGCAACCAGGTTTTTTTTCACAGCAAGTCCATGTTTGGATTTTACAAATATACAAATATCTGTCATATATGCAACATACACTTCAAAATATTACAAAAATGGGTGTTTGCATATTTTTTTCAACCATTGGAACTACAAATATTATAATATAAACAAATATTAAATATTATATATATTATTGTATAAATGGTGTGAGTATTAAAACAACAGCTATATAATTAGGCTACGTTTAAGTGTGGAACGATGAAGGGGCAGCATTTGGAACACGACTCAAATGCTTGCGTCACTATTAGAACACTTTTTGAATAGAAATTGGAACGTGCTTGTAAATGACGTCATTCTTAATTTAAAAAAAAAAATCAAACGCATGTGCTTCTTTCATTCATTCATTTTCCTTCGGCTTAGTCCCTTTATTCATCAGGGGTCGCCACAGCCATCGTATCCATATGTTTTACACAGCAGATGCCCTTCCAGCTGCAACCCAGTACTGGGCAACATCCATACACACTCATACACTACGGCCAATTTAGTTCATCAATTCCCCTATAGCGCATGTGTTTGGACTGTGGGGGAAACCGGAGCACCCGCGCCAACACGGGGAGAACATGCAAACTCCACACAGAAATGCCAACTGACCCAGCAGGGACTCGAACCAGCGACCTTCTTGCTGTGAGGCGACAGTGCTATGCTCATTGGCTTAAAAGTTGTGTTATTATAACTTAATTTCAGTCGTCAAACTATTTACATTTAGGGATTCAAAACAAAGGATCAATCTGTAGGATTGATTACTTCACATTAAAAGAAAAACAGACTTGCATTATTCACCTTGCAGAATTAAAAGCTATCCACTGTGATGGCACTCAGCATGAGGAATAATAGGTGTCTGGCCGCCTTCATGCTTTTACTTGAATAATAGTGATTCGGACGCGTCCATTTGTAATTTGAATGTGCATGGCTTCCAGTGTCATTTATAACTGTCCCATATTTCCATGTTATTTTAATAAATATTATCGCGATCAAACACATTCTGGTTTGTAACGTAAACAGTTTGTGCCTTTTACCTTTCATTTGTTTATATATATATATATAGTCTAGCACATTCACAGAAAATATTTATGTATAGCCTAAAAAACGGACACTTTAATTTAAGGTGTCTTTGTTACACGTGTTACTTCCGATAGGCATTATTTACATAGTTTGTTAAACTGTGATTAATTAACCCTTTAACTGCCCCACCAAGAAAAAAATATTTGGATTGCATTTCTTAACTCGTAATGTCGCTAGTTAACACACTCAATGCATTTTGTTTTTCAACACATCCCATCATTTCTAAAATATCAACCTCTACCAAATGGTGAAATCTGAAAATATGAAGTGTAAGACCAATTTATTTAAAAACGTAATCAAAATAAAACATCTTTGAATACTAAATCATCTTTAGTTTTTGAAGTGTGCCATCAAATATTTCAGATTCTCATTTAACATGTTTTTTTTTTAAAACGAGTTTTACAAAAGAAAACAATCTCAAGTGTGTGACCAAGTGATTTTTTTGTAAACCAGCAATTCTGTGAAGTGTAAACCATTATTAAAAACAGTCATTCTTTAAATGACTTTAACAGTCATTATTTAAAACAGCCAAAACATATGGTAGAGCAGGCAGCTAAAGGAATAATATTACACTTTAAAAAATGCTGAGTTGTTTTAAACCATTCAAAATGTGTTTGTTCATGTTTGACCCAACGTTGGGTTAAACAAAATCAGCATTCAGTGTAGACTATAGTCAAAATGAATAATTACACTGTTACACTGTATCAAGAAACTTAAAATAAAGTGTAAAAAAAAAATCTGTATGCATAATATAATGTAAGTGTAATATAATAATAATAATAATAATAATAATAATATAGGCTAAGTGTAAACAAAAAGTAGCCTATATATACTGTAAAAATATCTGTTAATTAACAGTATTTAGTGATTTACAAGTGTTTTCCGTTTATTTACGGTTGTGAATTGCATGTTGATCTCTGCTCTGTCGACTTTGGATGTTGAAAATTCAACTCTACAGTTTAATCAAGACACTTTTATTGACATTTTAGTCGTTTGAAATAATATAATGTATAAGAAATAGCTAATATATAGAGAAATAAGTCTGTAAAATAACAGAAAATGCAGTTTATTACAAGTTTTTGTAGTGTAATATACAACACCGTGCAAGCCAGACAATACAGCACTTTAAACTATTAAAGATGTTCATAGAAATGACTTTTTCAAGGTTAAAAGTTGTTGGAAGAAAGATCAAGGTCACATAAAATAAAAGCATGAATCACAAAATACGGAAAACTCTAATTTATGGATATTTTTACGGTGTAATTTCCAAACATAAAAGCCTAAAGGTTTACTCTTGCGAACTTCTGCATTGACTCCTTCTGAAAATTACAATTTATTTGAAGATCAACAGAAAATGTATACAGAAGCCAGATTTTATTATTTATTTTTCTCTCAAACTTATCGACAAATCAACTCGCAAATGCTGAAAATCACTGATAAATTAATGCAATAACGCGAATGTCTATTAGAGATGCGCCGTTTTTCTGTCCGTCCATCTGCCTCCAGCCCTGGCCAGTGTTCATACACCCTAAAAACAAAGTGCAGAACTAGCTCAGCATTCTCGCCCATGCAGACTCTTCTTGTTACTTGTCTAAAAAGGGACTTGAGCCCCTCGACGAGTTAGTTACAAAGGGCTTTTTTAATCCGTCGCCTCATTTACATGGCCCAAGAATAGAGCCCTGAATATCTAATCTTCCGCATTTAGGGTCCTGTAATCCGCGCTCCCTCTCTCTGATGTTTTCTTCTTGCATTCCCCTATGAACAATTAACTTGTAATCTCTACAAACATACATTCAGCTGCTGCCTGTGAAAGGACCCGCGGGACCGCCTTTGTGCTTCAATCGTGTCCAGTGCAGTTTTAGCTTTTAGGACTGCTCCTGATGATGCTGAAGGAAATATTCTGTCATTGTATTTATTTAGTTTATTTCAAGCATGCCATCCGTAATCAATGCGATCATATTTCCCTGAGGAATTTTCAGATCAGTTTAAATAGAGACTAAATCATTTTAAAAACTACATCTTATTTATAATATAGACTGTTTTGGTGAGACTTGTATTAGTTCATGCATTTACTAACACGAACAATACAATTATTGCAGTATTGGATCGTGCTATTTAACATTAGTTAATGAAAATAGAGTTGTCCATTCATGTTAACTCACGGTGCATTAACTCAGCATGATTTTGGATTTTAATAATGCATTAGTAAATGTTGAATTATGATTAGTAAATGCTGTTGTTCATTATTATTTCAACTAACAATAACTAATTAAACCTTATTGTAAAGTGTGAGCACTATTTCTTAGTTCATAATATTGTTTTTATTAGCTATTATTGTTGTTATTAATTATGAGGAAAAAAACAACATCATTTTAATATGAATTGTTGTAAATAAATAATATGTATTGGTGTAAAAACGTCTTCATTTGTTTTTTAAGCTACCCTAAATCAGATATTCTTATACAGTTAATTTTGCTGTTACCATCCCAGAATGATACGTGAAAATAAATATGCTTGTTGCTATTATTACGATTATTTAAGCTATATTTAATATATTAAAGCGGCGCTTTTAAAGTCTGACTATGTTTAAAAGCTGAAACAAAGAGATTTTTTATTTTCTTATCTTTCTTATTTCTAATTTATTTTATTTATTTTAAGTAAGGCGTGTTTATTTTGAGTGGCCAAGGCAATCATTTCTGCCTGTGACGAACTGAACTGACATTTGATTAGATTTGTTTGATTACAAATGAATATGGTAATACACTATTAATTTTCTAGTTATTACATTATCATAGCAGTCACCATATTCACCATGCGTGCACTCTTTAAATTCGCATTTTAACATAAATGCACACAGAAAATGAGTGTTAACATGCACAACACGTTACAAAATACACAAAACATTACATTTTACTTTTTTATAACAGTACGTTTTATTGAAATTTCATCCAGGAACACTGGGCAATAATAAATATCTCATTTGTCAACAAGAATGTACAAAAATAAAGACCACGGCAATCTCTCTGGAATAACAAAACTTTCCCAGGAAAAAAGGATCATGCTTACAGGTTTGTCTGAACAAGATGCCATGCTGAAGAATTTCAAATAAAGATACGACACAGAAATAACACGACTGGATTACTCAGGCTGACAATGGATGAATAAAATAATCGAAAGAGATTTAATAATAATAATAATAATAATAATAATAACAACACTCTAGTGCGAACTAAATCCATAGTCGTACGGTTTTCATCTGAAATGTCATATTTCACAATCCTTGTTACAAGGAACATGTGGGATTCGTCTTTTCATGCCCTTTGAAGAGAAACGTGCACGTCACGTGATCAACAAGTTTCCTCACGCGAGTTTAAAAACACCACGGGAACTTCGGTCACACTTTACAATGAGCTTTCATTAGTTAATGTATTCACTAACATCAACTAAAAATGAACAATGGCTCTACGGCATTGATTTATCACAGCTCAACATTTACTAATGCGTTATTAAAATCCAAATTCATGGTTGCTAACATCACACTGTAAATAATGTAATGACAAAAAGTCAAGAGAGCCAAACATGTTTATGCTTCTTTAACTTATTTTAATAATCGAATCAGGTTTCAACTAATTTTTTTTAAGTTCTGCAAAGTTTAACTTCATATTTTTGTCAGTTTGAGTAATGTAAGGTAAAACAATTAATTTTATTCAACTTAAAATTTGAAGTCAGCGAGATCTTTTTTTACAGTATGCACTGTGTGTTAACATAACTTTATCGCAATTGACATTAACGATGATGAATAAACACTGTAATAAATGTATAGTTCGTGTTAATAAATACATCAACTAACATTGTAAAGCATTACCCGAACTTCAGACACGTTTATTAGCGATTATCCGCAATTTTTCCGCGTGCTCGCTTCAGGGGAGTGCTCGCGTTTCCAGGGCAGCTTCAAACACATATATTCACCTCCAGATAGAACACTTTAAACTCTCATTTACAGTGAACGCGCGCGCTATTTACAGTAGAGAGGTTACCTTACAAAAGCAATCGATGAGATCCTTGTTACAAGGACGAACTTGTGAATTCGTAAGGTCTAAAACAGACACACAGACAGACAAAACAGATCATGCAAAAGTCCAGTCCGTTCACTGTAAAGATATATCCGTAAATTAGCGGGTTTGCGTATTTTGTGATTCACGTTGTTTATTGATTTATGGTTTTGAATTGCACTATGGGACATTGGTCTTTCTTCTTTAACTTTTAACCTTGCAAAAAGTTTGAAAAAGTGACTTTTATGACCATTTTCAATAGTTTAAAGTGACATTGTCTGGGTTTGTGTTGCACACCTATTACGCTACAAAACCCTCGTGATAAACCGCAACTACAGTTTCTGTTATTTTACACTCTGATTCCTCTCTCTATATACATTATATTATTACAAACTACTAAAATGTCACTAAATGTCACTTTGTTAAACTGTAGAGATTAAAAATTGTCAACATCAAAAATCTCATGATGCAATTCACAACCGTTAAACAAACCAAAAACACGGACACTGTTAATTAACAGATAATTTTTACAGCGCACACACACACACGCGCACACGCACACACAGTGATGTGTTCACTTCATCACTTCCTTGTTCTCTGTGGAAATCCTGCTCAGTCCGGTGGCGCTGATGGGCAGGTGTGGAGGCGGCGGGACCTGGCAGATCGTGCACGGGCACGGAAGACCCGCCCAGTGCTGGAAACTTCCGCCGAGCTGCAGCGGAGGAGTCGGGGTGCTCTTCATCAAAGTGTGCGGAGCCCTAATGGATGTAAGTCCGGGTAACGAAAGCGTCGAAGAGGTGGACCCGCTCAGCGCGCTCCCGAGGAGAGGATGATGCACCTGGTGCGCGGCGCCGGCCGAGTGCGCGCCGCCGTGGCTCACCGTCCCGCAGTGAAACGCAGAGTGGTGTCCGCCGTAAATCTCGCCCACCAGCCGCTTCATCTCATCCAGCGAGCTCGTGAGCATCAGGATGTAATTTCTGGCCAGGAGAAGAGTCGCGATTTTGGAGAGCTTCCTCACGGAAGGCCCGTGCGCGTACGGCATGACCTCTCGGAGCCCGTCCATCGCCAAATTCAGATCGTGCATGCGCTTGCGCTCCCTCCCGTTGATCTTGAGCCGCAGCTGCTGGATCTCCTGCTCGGTCACCTGCTTCTTCAGCTTGTACTTGCTGCCGCCGGGCGTCTTGGAGAGGTGCTCGCTGGCCATCTTCTGCAGCAGCTCGTTCTGGGTGGAGGACACGGAGTTCAGCAGGCCGTCCTGGTGGTGGTGGTGGTGGTGATGGTGGTGGTACATTCCATCCATGTCTGGAGAGGAAGATCTGCTGGAGCTCGAGTCCGAATTCATTTTATGGATGCGCCTGGGTAGGAGGTTGCCTCTTTTTTCGGCTCGTTGTGTTTTTATTTGAAGTCACTCCTGCTGGATCACCTGATGTCTTCTCTCTCTCTCTCTTGTTGGTGTGTTTAAGTCTCTCTCTTGTCAGTGTGTGTGTATACGTCTCTTTTTCCTCCTCAGTGTGTGCGTAAGTTTCTCTTTCCTCCTCAGTTTGTGTATAAGTCTCTCTCTCCTCCTCAGTGTGTGCACAAGTGTCTTTTTCCTCTTCAGAGTGTGTTCAAGTCTCTCCTCGTCAGTGTGTGTATAAATCTCTCTCTCCTCCTCAGTTGTGTATAAGTCTCTCTCTCTCTCTTCTCAGTCTCTCTGTGTCGTCTCTTCACAGGACTCTGTATTTATACGGGATGAGGGGCCAAACAAAAGCAGCCCCTCTATTGATAACGGGCTTGTTAGGATGACGTGCCCATTATCCGCGGCGGCGCGCTTTGACTGTCCCATTGACCAGAGGAGCAGCTATTCATATTCATTGTGTGGACACCATGGGGAGACACTTCAGCCCCGCAGATTCTGCGCACACACCGGAGAAACCGACGCCGCACCGCGCATCACTCATGTCACACCGACTGCTGAGTTATTACCAGTGTGTCGGTATGCGTTGTTATAAGTATTATTGCGTTATACTCTACTATCAGACACAATCAAATGATGCTGATTGTAACGAGCTTAATGCGTTAAACCAATGATAAGCGCTTTATTAAACATATGGAAACAAATGCTATTAAAAATTAGAACATTAAAAGTTGTCCAGATGCGTTATTATTACTAATATTTTTTAAGTTATTAATTTTTATCAGCTTTATCAGCTTCGTTCAAATGATGTTGATTGTAACGAGCTTAATGCGTAAACCAATGATCATACGCGCTTTATGAAAACAAATGCAATTTAAAATTAGAACATTAAAAGTTGTGCAGATGCGTTATTATTATTATTATTATTATTATTATTATTATTATTATTATTATTATTATTGAGTTATATTCTATTGTCGGCTTCGTTCAAATGATGTTGATTGTAACGAGTTTAATGTGTTAACCAATGATCATTGATATAAGCACTTTATTAGACATAAGTAAAACAATGCAGTTTAAAAAGATAACATTATAAGTTGTCCATATGCATTATTATTAATATTATTATTTTTGTATTATTATTATTATTATTATTGAGTTATATTCTATTATCGGCTTTGTTCAAATGATGTTGGTCATAACGAGCTTAATGATCATATGCGATTTATGAAAACAATGCAATTT